>LR539403.1:80105-92373 GCA_900536315.3 Caenorhabditis becei | reverse complement strand
CTTCCAGGCTTCCAGGTTTCCAGGCTTCAGGCTTCCAGGCTTCCAGGTTTCCAGGCTTCCAGGCTTCTCGGGACTTCCAGACTTCAGGCTTCCAGGCTTCTCGGGACTTCCAGGCCTCCAGGCTTCTCGGGACTTCCAGGCTTCAGGCTTCCAGGCTTCCAGGTTTCCAGGCTTCCAGGCTTCCATGTTTCCAGGCTTCCAGGCTTCTCGGGACTTCCAGGCTTCAAGGCTTTCAGGTTTCCAGGCTTCCAGGCTTCTCGGGACTTCCAGGCTTCCAGGCTTCCAGGCTTCCAGTCTTCTCGGGACTTCCAGGCTTCTAGGCTTCCAGGCCTCCAGGCTTCCAGGCTTGCCGGCTTCCAGGCTTCCAGGCTTCCAGGCTTCCAGGCTTTCAGGCCTCCAGGCTTCCAGGCCTCCAGGCTTCCAGGCTTGCCGGCTTCCAGGCTTCTCGGGACTTCCAGGCTTCTCGGGACTTCCAGGCTTCCAGGCTTCTCGGGACTTTCAGGCTTCAGGCTTCCAGGCTTCCAGGCCTCCAGGCCTCCAGGCTTCCAGGCTTGCCGGCTTGCAGGCTTCCAGGTTTCCAGGTTTCCAGGCTTCCAGGCTTCTCGGGACTTCCAGGCTTCCAGTCTTCTCGGGACTTCCAGGCTTCCAGGCTTCCCCCGGCTTCAAAAATCCTCAAAAATCGAATTTGAACAACGGTATTATTCGAAAAATCTGAAATGCGTAGCTGGCCTAGGAATCCGTTCAATGCGGCCGCCAGGTCTCGAAACGAAAAAAACGCGCATTCCGTGCTGTGCCTTTAAAAAAGTTACGGTTTTCACCGGCACATACCGTAACTTTTAAAAGGCGCAGCACGGAATGCGCATTCTTTTCGCTTCGAGACCTGGCGGCCGCACTGAGCGGATTCCTAGGCCAGCAACGCATTTCAGATTTTACGAATAATAGGAAGGCTGTAAAACTAGCTTTCAAACACACATGGTTTAGAAGTTACTTCATTCAAACTTGTTAAGCTTCAAAAAGTCATATTCAGAGGGAAACACATTCGGAAAAATATAAAATGTTTCGGGAAGATGATTTTGTATGACTATACGAAAAACTGCTAAGTTGATTCTGTCCATGGCATCTTTTTCGTTTGGGAGTCCTTCGTCGACATCGCCCCGAAGGAGATCACTGTGATAAGTATCGATTGAGCTCACTGATATGTTCCGGAACTGTAACTTGCGTTTTGATAATAGACCTATCTACTCGGAAAAACTATGCAGACTTTGTACCAACTTTAGCAAACTCTCTGCCAAGCTCGGCAGAAAGTTTGAAGTCTGTACAGTTTTTCCGAGTAGAACAAAAACTTACCATCATAAATTTCCAGACCTCGAGTAGAATTAAGTGAATTTCATGGACTGAGGCATAGTTTGCAAGATCGCAAATATGAACGAAGCGTGAGGGCAAAATACCGCCTTTGTGAGCTAACATGATCCAATTATGCAGTTTGATAATCAGTGACGCAGAGCAGGACCGCTTTTCAGAATATCGTTCTGAATCACTTATGAGCACAGCAAGTTTCGATTTCATGATTGGCAAGCAATAAGCAAAACTTCGCGTTTCTGACAATATTCGGAGGATTCCATCACAAAGTAAGCTGTTCGTGAACTTTTGATCAACTTCAACGTGCCTATAACAATATTTACATACTAATCAGATTGTCCTAAATACCTGTGAATGAAATCCGCTTCAATTTCCCACTCATCAAATTTCATATCACATGTCATATAATCTTTGCAAACAGAATGAAGGAGAGTTTGAGCGAGTTGCTTGCTGCTGGTTAACTGTACTTCCGGAGCGCCAGCAAAGCACATTGATTGAACAGCATCCAGAATAGCAAAGACCCTTTGTTTTGAGTTCTCCTGAAAGCAAACAAATAATTTGCATGAAAATAGAGAACACTCGTACGCTCCAATTTCCGGAAACAAGATTGAGTTGGTCACTGTTTCTTTTTCGCTTTTTCAATTTTCCAGTATGCAGCATGTCAAGTGCAGAGTGCCTCATTTGCAGATTTTTCAATATATCGAGAACAGAAGGACCATCTTCCAACTGATTCATATCTAGTAGTTTGTTCAGTCCAGTTTCGTCTGTTAAAGTTTCAATCGTAAATCCGATTTTCTCAGCGAATAAGGTTTGCGAGTCAGCGAAACATGTCGAAACGAAGAGGTGCAGGAACACAGGCATGAAGTTGCTAAGCTGCTCGTCAACGTGTTTGTTGTATAAAAATATTGCGATGGCTGTCCGGAGCTCTTCAAATATCGATATTCCTTCCGTTCTCTCTGACATTTAGGCCTTGCAGAGAGGTGAGGTTGAAACAAATGAATTTACCTCTACTAACCATCAGTAATGCGGATTTCAGAAGAATTGCGAGGTGTGACAGAACCTTGTACCATTGCGACAGTGATATAATGAACTTTCTGTTACTCATTCTCGACGAGTTCGAAAAACACAGTGATTCAACAACTTTGGTAATCATTCTATGTAACATCAAAAAATTTTCCTCGTTGCCAATCTGAAAAGTTACCGATTAGTCAGAAGAAATTTCAACACACGGATTAACAATCAACACCTGGATCAATTCGACAGATATCTTCGAGGAATCAGCAAGAACCGTGGTTATAATTTCGCCCATATTCTCTCCGGGATATAATTTGAAAAAGGTGTACGCGTGTTTGTCCCATCGCTCGTTTTTTTCAGAAGAATCAACCATAGGCAATTCTTTACTCTCTTTTTCGTCCACAGGAATCTCCCAGTCTAGGATTGTACGTAAATTGTGAACTAAATTCATGTGAAGGGCGATTCTGTCGACGTCGTCTGATAGACTCAGGTCAATCATAGTTTTCAGGCATGAAAACTCGCGATACATATGTGTCAGCATTGAAGGATGAAATATGACGGTCGTGTTCACGAACGTCATTAATATTGACAGCTGAATAGATAGAAACATAAATGTGCAACATTTTGAAAAGACTCACATGTTTTGGGGCGTCGATTTTGATAGTCATTAAGAACCGCAGAGCGATTTCAGCAGCCTTTGACTCACCATAAGCAATAGCTATAGCATGAAGATGTTTAATGATCAAGGGATTCCGAAAACCGATTTTCAAATTTAACATGTTCAAACGATAATAACTTACTTATCCGAATGACAAAATGTGGAATCGATAAGAAATTGGAGTTTTTCTCCTGAAGCGTAGGCGCTGATAGATGGATGTTGCGATGGGCATTGGAAATGTCTCGCAGTATGAGCTATTCGGACTATTCTATTTATCATCAAACTCAAAAAGTGGAAAAATTCCTGACGCAAATCGGCATTGCTCTCGAACATTTCCGGCTGATCTTCGCCTGAAATATTGAGTTCTCCTATCAGACTGAGAAGCTACATATTCTAATCTAAGTTCATCGACCAGATTCAAAGACGGGTTATCATAGAAGTGTTCTGTCCAATTGTCATTCTGGATTCGTGGAGGGTGTCCATCCTGTAATATACCTTCAAACACTTCCGGGTTGTAGCTGATTTCCATAACCATTTCGAAAATCTTCCCGTGAGTGACTGGATCAACTTCTGCTTCAATTTGCTTCAAGAAGTCTATAAAACTGGCATTTGGTAGAATGATAGTGCGGTCAATCGATCGTATTTGACGAATAGCTCTGATTGCATTGAAAGGAGTAACTTAAAACAATGGTTTAATTAATTAAATTTTAAAAAAAGACTCACCTAAATGATTGTACAGTCCAATCATTATTCGCGAAGTCTCCATGGAGCTAGTGACAATTTTGAAAAAGAAAGGAAACCTCATTATCTTATGATCCTTTTCTTTATCGTCCAAACTTTCCTGAACAACGCGATGGATGAGAATGTTGATGTTTATTGTACATACCATGATGAGAGATGAAACTTGTTCCTGAAGTTCAGGATTCCTATTCTTCATGAGAAAAATAAAAAAATCAGAAATAGCACGGAATTTGTGTTCATATTCCGTTTGGATTATGTTTAGAACAGCAGGGGCACCGCTCTGATTTCCTTTTCTTAAAGTAACTTCGGCGACATAAGCGTCGAATTGCGATGCTCCACTTTCCAGTAAATGTGGGATCATTCCACTATGAAGCAATGATCTGAAAACATGTTGGAAATGGATGGCAGTGAAATGTATCCTTACGCAATATGGTGCCACATCCAAGATAAATGTGGGCCGTGCCTACTGGCCTCAAACAAAGTTTTCATGCATAGTTCTGGCGAATTACTCAATAACTGTGTGACCACCAAAGTCATCAATGAGAGAATCTTGGCAATAACTTCATTTGATTTGAAAGTATTTAAAACTTGATCAGGGTCTTGTGAGTGCGCCATGGCAGGTCGTCCAGCATTTTTTGAAGCTAATTCTGAAGCTAGTTCACAAAGCCACTGAATTGATAACTGTAGCATATTTCAAAAGCAATCTCTTACCACGAGAACTTCTTCGAATCCACCCTTGCCATCGGAATCAGTAAAACACTTTGTAATGAAATCCAACATTCGACAAGCTGCATCTCTGACGGAGGCGATCGCACCAACTGAAAAATAACAAATACTCCGTGGTAGTGGTATTTTATAGCTTACGTTGTTGAACGTTTTCTTTCTTATTGAACCAATGATGAACAGTTTCATGCACGAGTAGACCTGTATAATAATATACGGCTGTTCTCGAGCAGGGCAAGTCAGTAAACACGTCTGTAGCAGGTTTAACTAAGGCGGCACGTCGTTGATTAAGAAAACAAGGTCGATTACGATAAATTGATGCGACATCGCCAAGGGATGCTATCTGAACAAATGATTCGAACATACATGTGATGTCTGCGTACTTCTGGAACATGTTCAATTGAAATTATGACATTGTATCTAAAAATCCACCTCATCAATCCCGTGGTTTTCCTTTCTTTCCTTTGAAACATCTTTCTTTGTAGCGTCGAGAGTCCCGACACCAAACATATTTGAGCTCTATGAGTGAGTTGTACCGCACATCCACTTCGATCACGAAGTTTATACTTATTTGTCTCGAAAAAAATACTTCGCATTCAAACTTAAATTTTGAAAAAGAAAACTTTCGGAAAGTTCAATAGAGCGCGTTTGAACCGACAGAAAGAGTTTGCGGCCGCGGTCCCACACGGCGATGCGGCGACCTTCCGTTGAAAAATCGAGAGAAATTCGGCCACCAATCAACGCGAGAGAGAGGCGGGGCCAACGTCGCTGATTGGTCGCTGGCGTCTGCAATGGGCGCACGTGACTTTGCAAGCCTGCCGCGCGTACTTTTTTGAATACATTTATTAAGGAAGAGAACATAAAAACTTTTGTGAAAATGCTTGTTCTGAAGTATTCAATGCCTCAAAAATCGAAAAAAAAATATTTTTAATCGTCAAACCCGGTTTTAGAAAGAAACATGAGAAAACAGGGCAAAACATCATAGTTTGCCTGTTCTGTTCACAATAAAAATATCCCTTGTCAAATTCTCATGCATCGAGTTTGAATAGGACCTGACCCCTCTGCGATTCGCTGACTGCGGAAGAACGACGAAAATAGCTTATTAGTTGCTGAGAAGTGACCGCAGACGACAGACTGACAGACACACACAGAAGTTGTTAATTAGTAGTAGTAATTGTAAGAAAGATTGAAGAAACCGAAGGCGACAGTTCTCACCGCCCAAGGCTCAAAGAGAAAATCCTATGATTTACAGTGTCGTGTCTATGTGTAGTGTCTATTGCTCAACAGCATCGTTCAGTTTTCAACATAGCACATAGTCCACGTGATAGTGAGCAGAGCAGAGCGAGTGTCCCGTACAGCAAAATGCGAAGATTTTAATTCTTTGGTATTGTAGATATAATCAGGGGCCTCAACTTGACTGTATTCACACTAAGCCACGTGGTTCAACGTGGTGATGCTGTTTCAAAGTATACCGCTGCCACAAAAGTCTGTTTTACAACTAGTCTTCAAAAGTCGTTTATTGCAATATAAATATGAACTTTGTGGCCTAAAGATAAATGTTATTAACAGACATATGTCTCTCTGGTATCAGCGCTATTACATGTATACTGATAAGCGCCGTGATTTCTAAAAATCATGGAGAAAGTTCACACATTACATAGGTGTTTCCCGAATTTGCTGATGCCTCTGCGTTTCTCGAACGAGTACGATACCTCGCTTACCGTGCACGCTATAAAAACCACTCTTATCAGAAAAAAAGTGTCAGTCCCGAAGAGAACCTAATCTTTAAAGCTCCCACCATGGTCGCTATTGTAAGTTAGATAAATAGGGGTTTCAAGAAAAATATCCCCATTCAGGCCGCAATTTCGAGCAGTGGGCGAGATAAACCTGCTGACAACCCGAAACTTGGTCTATTTGTATATATTCTAGCCTCAGCTGCAGTCATTGGTGGTTTCTTATTTGGCTACGATACTTCTGTAGTATCAGCAGCTATGCTCTATATGCCCGACAGCCCCGGCCTCGCCCCGATGAATACAGTTTGGCAGGAAGTCATTGTCAGCATTTCTCCTGGTATTCATGACTATGAAGCAACTTCTAAAAGGTTTTACAGGGATGGCTGCCGTAGGAGCTGTTTTATCTGGACCGTCCTCAGATTACTTGGGAAGACGGAAAGTTATTCTCGGAGCATCTTTTATCTTCACGGTTGGAGCTTTGGTTTGTGCTGCGTCAGTGAACAAAATAATGCTGGTTGTTGGAAGAGTTCTTCTGGGAATTGCTATTGGATTTGCTTCTATGATTGTTCCCGTGTACTTAGGTGAAACTGCACCTACTCATGTCAGAGGAATGCTTGTTGCGGCTTTCGCCCTCATGATCAGTTTCGGGCAAGTTGTTGCGAATGTCACTGGTGGAGCGTTCAGCTACATCGACCCTTATCGAGTCGGCTGGCGACTCATGTTCGCATTCGCAGCTGTACCTTCTCTCATTCAGTTTATTTGTTTTATGTTCCTCCCGGAAACTCCCAGATGGTTATACGAAAACGGGTTCGAAAGTGAAACAAGGGAAGTTTTGGAAAAGGTTTACAACGGAGATAAACAATGGATCGAATATGAATTGGCTGAGATTGTTGCTTTCAATGAGGATCAGAAAAAAGAGAATAAAGAAGCTGTTTCACAAGGCCCCGTCATCTGGAGAGTTCTCAAAACACCACATGTCCTGAAAGCATGCTTCATTGGTAGCATGTTACAAGCATTCCAACAGTTAGCAGGCATCAACACTATTCTCTACTACACGGCCGACATAATAAGATCCTCGGGGATCTCGAATAACCATACAACCATATGGATATCCGTAGCGTTATCACTTTGCAACTTCATTGGCCCTTTCATTCCCATGAGTCTGATCGAACGAGTTGGTCGCCGCATTGTGTTTTTATTTTCATGCGGTTTCGTGGTCATTTCCCTTTGTTTCATAGGGGTCTCCTTTCTTCTTGTGAACCATGACTCGGCAGCAACTTTGCCTTCTGAAAAGTATTATGAAACAAGCTTCAACATTTCGTTCCCTAATTCCAAGAAGTGCATGGAATATACGTGAGCAATCCCGTGGTATTGAGAAAAACAAGTTTTATTTGAAGAAATTGTGATTTCTGTGTGACAACGGATGCTTGTGGTTTTTGTCACGATGAAAATACAAAGCAAGGTTTTTGTCTTCCTGCTTCTAGTAATTCGGAATCTTTTTCTAGCACGGGATCCTGCACTTCATCGAACGGTAGCTATAGTTCTAGATGAGAATTTACTTTGCAATCACAAATATTCAGGGACTATTAACGGTGCTTACCAATGGGAAAAATACTACTGTAACACTCGTTACACTATTTTACCGATCATTGCATGCGGAATTTACTTGCTCACTTTTTCATCTGGATTTACTTCTCTTCCATGGGTCTTAAACTCGGAGTTTTATCCAATGTGGGCTCGTAGCACATGCGTGTCAATTTCAACAGCTTCCAACTGGATTTTCAATCTTCTTGTTTCTTTGACGTATCTCTCGCTTACACAAGTTATTGCAAAGTATGGTGCTTTCTGGTTATACGCAGGGCTTACAATCATAGCTTTCATCTTTATTCTTTTTTTGGTCCCTGAGACTAAAGGGTACTCAATTGAAGAGGCAAGTAGAACATTGTGAATATTTCGAGTCTCATAGATTACAGGTAGAAGTTCTGTTCATGAGCAAAAAACAAAAAATGGACACACTTGGGAGACGTAGGGACACTGTTAACGAGATCAGAAGCCGACTTAATAGTACGCTACATCATGAGCAGTTGGAAAAATTGTAATGAATGGCATATTTTATATATATATATATATATTAACTGTCAACTGTAACTAATAAACTCTGTGAAGTTATTCTTTGGAAAACATTTGGACAATGGATTACGCCCGCTGAAAATGAACTTTGAATCCGATTTGAATAAATCACTCCATTGTACATTTTTTAAAAATATTCGGGGAACAGGACGATTATTAAAAATCACCGTTGGTTTAATTCCAAATCCGGTTGAAATTTATGCAATAGAAAGCGTTTTTGTCTGCGTCTCACAGAAGTTACAGTAGTTTGTCCTACCTGTCCTAGGGTGAGTCGTCATTCACAAAGAACCAGCCTGCTCCAGCACAAATCTTTGCGACTACCGTGGACTTTGGTGTTGTCGGCGGGCGGGGTGTAGTTTTCCTCTATATAAAAAAGATGAACATCTGAAAAAAACAGATTCGTCGCTGTCTTACTGTGCGGCTTTCTGTTTCTTGAGCCAAGATGGTGGCAATAGTAAGAAACGTCATAAAGTATCATTACAAATAAGATATTCAGGAATTCAAAGTATCGGAAAGTGGCAGAGCACGACCTGATAATAACCCAAAGTTAGGCTTTTTCGTATACTTGTTGGGCTCTGCTGCTATAATTGGAGGGTTCCTGTTCGGATATGACACATCAGTTGTATCTGCAGCAATGCTTTATGTTCCAGAAGCTCCCGGTTTGAAACCGATGGGAACAGTTTGGAAAGAAGTAATAGTGAGTATCACACCAGGTAATCTTTTCCAGTGAGTTGTTCCCAAAATTAGAACTCTTGAAGGAATGGCTGCCGTCGGCGCATGGTTTTCTGGTTCTGGATCAGATAAATACGGTAGAAGGACCATCATCATCATGTCTACACTTGTCTTCGTGGCTGGAGCAGTCATATGCGCTGTTGCTTGGACTAAAATTGTGATGCTGATCGGTCGTGTTTTCCTAGGAGTTGGTATTGGGTTTGCATCGATGGTAGTTCCTGTGTATCTCGGCGAAGCGTCCCCCACACATATCCGAGGAACGCTTGTATCAGCTTTCGCAATGATGATCAGTTTCGGCCAAGTCGTGGCAAATGTGATGGGCGGTGTCTTCAGCTACTGGTCACCATACACGGTTGGATGGAGACTCATGTTTGCATTTGCTGGGATCCCTGCGCTTATCCAATTCGCATGTTTCATTTTTTTGCCAGAGACGCCCAGGTGGCTATATGAGAACGGACATGTAGAAGAAGCAAAAGCCGTCCTCAAAAAAATTTACAGTGGAGATGAAGAATGGATAAATTTCGAGTTAGCAGAGATTGAAACATATGCGGAGGAAAGAAAAAAACAGATGGAAGAAGAAAAGAGTTAGTGGACCCAATTTTCCTGTTAATGATAATTTTAAAAATCTTAACAGAGTCTGGGCCGGTAATCTGGAGGATCCTGAAAACGCCTCATGTGCTGAAAGCATGTTTTATTGGAAGTATGCTTCAAGCTTTTCAACAAATGGCCGGGATTAATACCATACTGTACTATACGGCGGACATAATTAGATCAGCCGGAATCGAAAACTATCATACTATCATTTGGATTTCGGTTATTCTTTCTGTTTGCAATTTGATTGGTCCATTTATTCCAATGACAATGATTGAGAAATTCGGGCGCAGAAAACTTTTTTTGTTCTCCTGCGCTGGTGTCGTGGTTTCATTGATTCTAATCGGTATCTCTTTCCTCTTAGTAGGGAATGATTCTGCTCCGAACTACAATGTTTCTGAGTATATTTTGGCTGGATCGTTCGACGCGAGAACTTCGGAAGCAGAAGCGTGCCTTATCCTTACAAACTGCGACAGTTGTGTCACTTCCGAATCTTGCGGCTTTTGTGAGAATGCTGAGACAAAAACTGGTTTTTGTCTTCCGGTGAATCATGATGATCCTACTATCTACTCTTCCACAGGCGTTTGCAGCTCTGAAAATCTTGCAAATAACGCCTCATCACCCAACGGTTCGTCATATTGTTAGTGTTATGGTGTTAATCATGCTTCATTTCCAGCTTCGGGTTTTTCTTGGCAGAAACATCACTGTACTACTAGCTATACCGTTTTGCCAATTGTGATGATGGGACTTTACCTGCTAACCTTTTCCTCAGGATTTACTTCCCTACCGTGGGTTCTAAACTCCGAGTTTTATCCTATGTGGGCGCGAAGCACGTGTGTTTCCATATCTACACTGTCGAACTGGGTGTTCAACTTGTTGGTTTCCTTGACTTATTTGTCTCTCACTCACGCCATTACGAAGTATGGTGCATTTTGGCTGTATGCAGTGTTCACAATCATTGCCTTTATTTTCATTTACTTTCTAGTACCTGAGACTACAGGATATTCTATAGATGAGGTTAGCTGTTACTTGCTGTGTGCATTGGATGCAATTCACGTTTCAGGTCGAAATGCTTTTCATGAACAAACGACAAAGAAATCTAGCAATGGAGGCAAGGCAAGCCAAACTGGAAACAGGAAAGAAAGATAACTCTCCATAAACAGAAACTGTAACTATATAGAAAACTAAACGTATATAATTCCGTATTCCAATTTTGACATCGTTTAACTGAGCACATTGATACATAACTGATCACATTGATACATTTCTTTGTAGTGTCAACTCGAACTAAACGGGATATTGTGTGTTGTTCCTATGGAACTTGATTGAGATTTACAGTCTTACATAAATTCAATATTTCGAAGTCTTTAGTAAACTCAATAAACATTTGTAAACTAGTAATTTTATCTTGTACAATCCATAAAATGCTCTGCGACTGTAGAAATGGACTAATGAATGCAATCGGTTCCCTCTCCTGGGTATCTGTTCGCCAGATTCAAGATTCCGATGTCGAACAATTGCGCATCTTTCGAACCTTTTCCAACCGCATTCTTAGGTACATGAATAGTGACTCTTTTTGGGCACAGCTGAAAACAATTCGGAAGATTTTCTTCTGCTCATTTCCTGAAAATTGTAATTCTCACTCCTGAGTGGTTGCATCTATGATAAATGTTAATCTTCGGATCGATCTTTCTAATTTTTCTCTGAGATCCAGTAACTTTGAACGTCCCATCGGCAATTGTTTTCACAGAGTCCATTTTAGTGTCGTAGACTGGAAATATCGTTTGGTTTTAATATTCCCTGAAGAACTAACTTGTTCCATCCTCGAACAACTTGATTCTGACATCCTTTGCCGGCTGTCCATTGCATGTCAATTTGCCGACTACAGTAACAGACTGCTTGCTGCCAACAGCTCCCAGCAAAGCCGTTGTAGCATGTAAGAAAAGGAAAAATACTATCAGCTTGAACCACATTCTTTCAAACATTGTGAAGACTCTCCACCGGAGAGTCCCAAGCTACCAATTTCTGAACAGCTGCTATTAGTGCGAGCAGTGTAAAATATTGAGAAAACATGTTTTGATTCCTGAGGCATTGCATTCGGCCAATTATCATTGGCTCGGTCATCTTTGGCTTTTTCCGTTCATTAGCTGCTATCGTTCATTAGCTACTCTATTTATCATTAGCTCGGTCATCATTGGAACTAGGTTCATTGGCTCTAATAAGTCAAAGATGTTCATTGGCTCAGATCTCAAAAAAAGTTGGAAGTACGTTCATTGGCTCGCTAAATAATCGTTGGGTCGGTCATCTTTGGATCATGTTCATTGGCTCGCAACAGCTACTGGGCGGCAATGTATCTTTCACTTCCTCTTTCCTGGATCCAATCTTTCACTATCACAAGTTATTCAAATTCGATTTACTCACTAGATGCATTCGTTGCGAGCCAATGAACGGGAGCCAAAGATAACCAAGCCAATGATCAATTGTCGAGCTAATGAACGATTTTTATTCCAGGATTCCCATTTCTCCGATTATTGGAGCTAATGAACAAAATTAGCCAATGAACCTAGTTCCAATGATGACCGAGCTA
>LR539403.1:61720-80044 GCA_900536315.3 Caenorhabditis becei | reverse complement strand
TTTGACTTACTAGAGCCAATGAACCTAGTTCCAATGATGACCGAGCTAATGATTAATAGGGTAGCTAATGAACAACAGTCGCCAATGAACGGAAAAAGCCAATAATAACCGAGCCAATGAAAGTTGGCCGAGTTTGGGGCAAAGATGAACCAAAGCTATAGCTGAAAGAATCGGTGAATGACTCAGTGAATGACCGGGTGTCAGAGCCTCCCTGACTCAGAGCAAGAAGACGCGCGCCAGCAACTTCCAAGCATCATGCTGCATCACGGATGCTTGCCGTTTCTGTTCTATTTTATTAAATACCAGGCAGTCGGCGACGGCTCACGCTGTCTCCTCTGCCTGGTTTCCCGCCTTCGGCGGTACAAACCGTCGCCTTCGGCTCCGTTTCCTCACGTTAAAAAGCGCGAAATTCAAAATTGAACGTGGCCGACATAGGCGTTTTTAGAAATGAACATGGGAAAAGGGCCTAAAATGCCCATTTCGCGCTCCTGACCTATTTACAGAATAGGAAACCCTTAGAAAATTCTCGTGCACCGAGTTTGAGTAGGATCTGACTCCTCTGCGAAAGAACGACGAATATGGTCGAGTAGTTGCTGAGAAACAGCCGCAGACAGACAGACAGACACACAGACAAACAGACAGACTTTGTCAATTAGTAATAGTAAAGATAAAGATTTCTTGGAGAATTTGTCGATTTCGATACGAGAAACCACTGTCAAGAGAAGTTCATGTTTTACGGAAAGTTCGTTTAAATGTAATTTTAAAAAACCAGTTTTTTCCTAGAGATAAGACAATATTCATTGCAGCATTTGAATTTTACTTTCTATTATCTTTAATTTCAATGAATGCAGTCTGTTGTTTCTCCACTGAAGCGGTTGGCCAGATTGATAGTTCCAATGTCATAGTTTCTTGCATTGTTCCCTGAACCGCTGACAACTGCACTCTTCGGTATATTGATAGAAATTTTTTTGGAGCAGAGCTGAACACGGAACACAATTTTTTTTAAAATAAATCATATTAAAATACCCCGTTGTAATTACACTTGTGATAGATGTTCACTTTCGGATCAATTGTTCTGATTTTATTTTGTGTTCCAGAGACTCGAAAAGTTCCGTCGGACCCCGTCTTGACTGAGTCCAGCTTGCTGTCATAAACTGAAAAAATTCATTTATCCGGTATTCCCATGATATTATAGTTGCATCTGGAACCTGCCGCTCGCATTCAAAATTTCAAATTGGCGCGCACGATATCTCGAAGCGAAAACTACAATAAGACGTGTATTTTTCAGTGTTTTTGGCTAATTTTGAGTTTTTCGCACTGTTTTTGAATGCATTATTGCATTTTTGCATTCTCTGACAACACTTCACCAAAAACAGTCCAAAAACACTGAAAATTGCACGTCTTACTGTAGTTTTCGCTACGAGATATCGTGCGCGCCAATTTGAAATTTTGAATATGAGCGGCAACTTTCAGATGCAACGATAATATTCAAATTTCGAGTATAGAGAGTGGATTGTGACACAGGCGTTTTCAAGAACTGTTTCTTTAACATTTGCTTCTTTAAAAATTGTAATCATCATCATCATTCTTATCGTATAAAATTGATGTGGGCTCTGTTTGTTTGCGACTTTGCCTATCCGCAGCTTTCCATGACTAGAAGTTTTGGAAACTGGAGGTCACGGGACACCAAAAGCGTTTCATTTCGACGGCGTAGCTGGCGTCCAGTCTCTTACTATCCAGTATTTTTTCTGCCACCCATTTTCTTACTAACACGGCGAATACTCACTGGCTTAAAATTCGTTTCTTTCTGAAACCCGAACTTCGCTGGGCACTAGTGCCAAAACTATTCCGTGTGGGCACTAGTGCCAAAACTATTCCAAATCGGGACTATATTCGGTCCATACGGTTGTTCTTTTTTGAAATTCTCTATAAGCTCTATTATTCTTTTCAATTTGAAATGCGTAATGGGGCGTTTTTTTGTCAGCGGGTCTCGCAGCGAAACGCGAAAAAATTGTGCTGCGCCTTTAAAAAAAACTACGGTATTTCATGATTTTCGAGTAAACTTCGTGGGTGGCCACCGTAATTTTTTTCAAAAGCGCAACATTTTCGCTGGCGTCCATTACGCATTTCAAATGAAAAGAATAATAGCAGTCTAATGTCATTTTTAATGAGTCATCGGATATTTTCCAGAAATTTTCAACCTAACACTGTTGAAAACCTCTTGCAAATATTTATTCTGAAAATAAGCTTACTGGTTCCATCCTCATACATTTTCACAAGTACACCATTGGCTGGCTGTCCATTGCAGATAAGTCTGCCGGTGACTGTTACACCTTGCTTGGATCCAATGATACCTAATAAGGCTTCTGTTGAAATAACTGAACAGAAAATAGTAATGAAAACAGTACTCAACATTTTGACAGTTATGAGTTGTTTATCGGTACTTTACTTCTTTTATACTCATGATTCACCCACACAAAACAAATATTTAATGCCACTTCATGTGACCCCTCGTGAACTATATTGTGAGAACCAATAAAAATTGACAGACAGTTCGAAAACTTATGGGACGAGTCAAGAGACAAATAGTGAAACTTAAATGGTAGTGAAAAAACAGCTGCCCTCAGACTTTTGATCATAACTCGGCTCAAAATGATCCGTTTGAGCTCCGCTTTTGACATGTTGTACTTGAGAAAACTAGAACCATATCCCAGATTTTTGGTTATTTTTTTTCAGGAATCAGATAAGGCACGTCATCTGAAAGTTGAAAAAACGAGAAATGAAAAAAAAAACTTTTTTGTTGTAGATTTTTTTCCGGAGGCGCGCGGAGGTCTAATAAATTTTTAAATGTGTATCCATAGTAAACCACCAAAGATTTTTAGAATTTTTGAAAAAGTTTGAAATTTTTAAAAATTATTTTAGTGAAATGGGCCTGAAACTTTCGGAGCCCGTAACGGCCCGAAGAATGCTCAGATCGATCTATAAATTCATGAAAATACGCGCCAGTATAACCTCAATCAATCTCCCAATCAACGTTCTCTGTAAAACCTGGACTTCCTTTTGCACAAACGTCGAAATTATTTCAGATCGGGACTATACTTTGTTCATACATGTATATGGTTGACCTTTTTCGAAAAAACAGTACCAGTTTGGCTCAGGCAACTCGTTTTAGGTCTAATATTATTTGTAAAATCTGAAATGCGTAGCTGGCCTAGGAATCCGTTCAGCGCGGCCGCCAGGTCTCGAAGCGAAAAATAAGAATTCCGTGCTGCGCCTTTAAAAAAACTACGGTAAGTGCCGGTGAAAACCGTAGTTATTTTGAAGGCGCAGCACGGAATGCGCATTTTTTCGCTTCGAGACCTGGCGGCCGCGCTGAATGGATTCCTAGGCCAGCTACGCATTTCAGATTTTACGAATAATACGAACAGTTAGCTTGAATTTGAACTTTGAGCTAGGTTGAACTTTGAGCTAAAAAATTTGAACTTTGAGCTAGCTTTGAGCATGTTCGCTGCGAGATATCGTGCGCGCCAATTTGCAATTTTGAATGCGAGCGGCAGTTTTGAGATGCAACGATAATATCATATGATATATATTTATGAGTGTGACATGAGTAATAGGAGATTGCTGCGTAATGACGTTCAAGATACTAATGATGTGGAAGAATTTCCGAATTTAACGAATGGAGTTTTTTTTTAATACTTTAGCTATGACAACCGATTCCCTATGCACAAAGACCTCGTATGATTAGTGAGCAAGCGGCAACAAACTTTCACATGGACATATTTCAAAACTGGAAGTTTTCCATAACTACTCTATATGGGGTTTTGGGAATGTCCTTATACACTGGCGTGACTGTTGTTGTTCTGTGTGACAGAGGAAAACTGAAAAGTTCATTCTTCTATCTGTTTTGTACGGGATACTTCATGGTAACTTTATCGGGCTCTTCCAAAATAAAGTTCTCAATCTTAGAATCTTTTCACATATGTTAATTCTTTTATTACACTACGTCTGCCTCAAAATACAGGGAATGGTGGATCACTCTATTCTTTTTTCGCGTCTCATGGAGAAAATGAAGTCAATTCTAATTTCCCACTGAATGTTTTTCACAGTTTACATTTTGAGTTTGCCTACACTCAGTACATTTTTAACTGTTTAATTTGTATTAATCGGTTCACGGCTATTTTTTTTCCACTAATAAGTGAAAAGGTATATTACCAAAAGCATGATCAATACAAAATTACTGAACAGTACTGGCTTCGTTACTGGTGGATACTTATTTGGCTCATGTTTGTGATTCCTTTCTTCTTCACCCACGGAATACTTATAAACAGATCTTTTTATCGTTATAATAACATAACGAACAACTTCTCCACAGATACAACATACGTGCGTATCCAAGAATTTATTCAACTGGTAAACCAATGTTCACAAAAAACTTTACAGGGCCGCAGTAATATTTATTTCTATCTCATGCCTTCTTTATTATCTTTAACAGCGCTAAACATTGTTTTCAATGGTCTGTCGTCTGCAAAGCTTTACAAAATGAAAAGGTATTCGGAATCAAACAGTTTAAAAAAATTTCCTTCTTCTAAGAAAAAATATAACAGTTCCCGAAGAAAGCCTATTCGCAATGTCTTTCTGTGTCTTTTTAATTGATATGTTCTTGACCATTCTCACAATTTTGAATTATTGCTTGAGTACTGGAAAGTTCTCAAACTCAGTATTTGTTAGTTACTTGTCTGAATGGATCTCCATAATGACACCATTTGCAAGTGACGCACTAACATTAACGCATCCAGTACTTCTACTGATTTTCAGCAAAAGTGTAATTATTCGAGTAATTACAAAGATTGTTTATGATTTTGATTCCAGGTTCGTCAATCCTGTATTGAACACAATCCAATTCTGAAAAAGTTTCGCACACATCGATTCTTTGCAAACAGCCACAGTGTTGTTGTAGTCAACCAACATATGATATTAAACGCAGCAATCAGCTCAAATATATCACATCGATAACAACTATTTTGGTACCGCATGTATGAAACCTAGTGAAAAATTTCGATTACCTTGCAGGTTCTTGGCATTAAAGGTTACATTACAATGATTCCTTTATTCGCATGAAATTGAAACTCAAGGTCGAACCCTGTTTGTAAGGGTCATCAGACGTTTGACCTTTGCTGTTCCACTCTGTAAATGCAAGTGGTCAGTAGACAACGTTTTTTTGTTGAACCGTTTTTTTCAACTTAACAGATATTGATTTTGCAAATTCTTGTTCGAAAATTGTTTTTCACTATTGAAAAGAACCCGGATTCCCCAGAAATTCGAAAACATATGCAAATTCTAGTCATCAGAAGATCATTTTTCTAATGTAATGTTATTTTTAAAACTTCGAGACATTCCCTCAGTGATTATCGTTGCAAAACCAAGCATATTCTTTGATTTCTGCTTTCTTATTTGGCATTGCTAAACTTTACCCTATTTCAGAGAGTCTCGATGCAAGCGTTGTGGCCATATAATAGTAATAGCGACAACAATATTAACATAAATAACTATAGACATTTAACCTGGGATAAGTATTATGCAAATGATCATTATGAAAGTAAGTTGTGCGAACTCGAAACTGGGGCAATGAAAATTGAACAACCAAAGTTCCTTATTTAGAATCAGCTCTTTGATTTTCCCTGTCTGCAGTTTTGGGTTATATTATCGTTGCAACTCAAAATCGGAGTGGGTAGATTTACGGAGTTGAGGCTCCCGCAACGCGCGAAAGCAAAACGTGCTGCGCCTTTAAAGTACGGTAGTTGCGCAATTTGTCTTTTTCCACTATTTTTCCCCATTTTCCTCGGTTTTTCAACTGACTTTCGCATTTTTTACATCAAAAAAAGCACAAAAAGAGTATTTTTTGTGTAAAAAATGCAAAAATCGGTTGAAAACCCGAGGAAAATGAGGAAATATAGTGGAAAAAGACAAATTGCGCAACTACCGTACTTTAAAGGCGCAGCACGTTTTGCTTTCGCGCGTTGCGGGAGCCTCAACTCCGTAAATCTACCCACTCCGATTTTGAGTTGCAACGATAATAGGTATATTCATTACCAAATCATTCCTTCCCAATCTCCAAGTCTCTTAGAATTAGGATCTCGGTGAGTCCAGAAACTTGGAAGTTTTGAAGCCTGACAGACTGAGTCCAGAAATCTGTGAGTACAGCCTAAGACTTGAAATTTAGAAACCTGTAAGTTTAGAATCCTGAGAGATTGCAAATAGACCTCTATGCTTCTGGGCTGGGCTTATAGATCTCTGGACATTTTTCCATGGTTCTACTTCTGGATTCACTGACTTCTAGGTTTAACGACTTTGTGACCTAAGGGTATTAAACCGTTTTCCTTTCGAGACCCGGCGGCCGAACTGAACGGATTCCTAGGCCAGCTATCATTGCCGTCTCGCGACGAGTCTCCTGACGGGTCTCGCCACGAAAATGATTTCTTGCTGAATTACGGTTTCCGGACAAGGTTTTGACATTTTTACTTATGAGAATGAGCGAAATAACAAGAAATTAATCTTTTCCCACAAAATTCCAGCAGTTCTCACCGAGTTTCAGTACAAAAGCATGCATTTCTGGGAATTTTGACGACTTTCTCCAGAAACGCCTAGTTTTTTTTCAAATTGTCGGTAGAAACTGCTGGACTTTGGTTTCTAAATGAATGAATTCACGTTTTCTAACCCATTTTTATCAGAAAAAGTGGCAAAACCTTGTCCAGAAGCCGTATTTCAGCCAGTAGTAATTTTCGTGGCACGGGCTCCCAGGGCGTACCGTTTTAAATTTAGCGCGTTCCGTGAGTAGCTACTTAGCGAATTGTCGAATTCTTGGCACGGTGCCAATAGCGCTCGAAATTGAAATCAACTTTTAGGCCACCGGTCCGAATGCAACATATTCCATGCGCGTCTCCCTCAAAAGCATTGTCTCTCTCCGCAGGTTACGGTAAGCAACACCGAATGTCACATGTGAACTCTTTTCAATTTTGAAAATTATTTTCGAATTCTGACTGTAGCCTAGCGGAGCGCGTTTGCATTACGTACACCCTGGGAGCCCGTGTCGTGGCGATACCCATCAAGTGACCCGCCGCGGGACGGCAATAATACACATTTCAAATTTTACGAAAAATAGTGAAAGAGCTGGTAGTGGAAGATTATTATAATAACAAGACTGCCCGCCGGCTCCGCCGGCATTCAGTCTTGGTTTTTGACTGGGAGCCGGCTACGCCGTCTCCCCGGAACGCCTTCGGCGTCCCGTGACCTCCCAGTTTTCAAAACTTTTAGAAAAAGAAAACTGCGGACGGACAAAGTCACAAACAAACAGACAAACAAACAGACCCCACGTGAATTTTATAGTATAAGAATGATAAAGATACGTTAGCGAAATATTGGTTGCCAGACTAGTAATTTACTCGGAAAAACTATACAAACTACGTGCCACAGTTTTGACCAATTTTCATTGGCTCGGTTATCATTGGCTTTTTGCGATGATTGACTCTATTATCGTTGCAACTCAAAAGTTCATCGGATAGATTTGCGGAGTTACGGGTCTCGCATGGAATCCACGTATTTCTTCACGCGAAAAATCACTTTGAACGGAATTGATGCTCCAGTTCTATTTTTCGCGTGAAAAATACGTGGATTCCAAGCGAGACCCGCAACTCCGTAAATCTACCCGGTGAACTTTTGAGTTGCAACGATAATAATGATACATAGGCTACACAGTTTTTAATAGCTTTATCATCTTTGGCTACTTTTGTTCATTGGCTCCATCTTTGTACCTTTTCTGGCTTTGAGTTCTTTAGCTTGTCAATTGATTACTGGCTCGGGATGTCAATGTTCATTGGCTCGGAACAGCTACTTGTCACGAGCTTCTCCGAAAACCCCTAGTTTGAATTCCCGCGCGTGAGTCGCTACTCAGCGGATTCGCAGGCGCATGCCGGAATTTCTCAAAAAAGCTTAGGCCAGCAGTCCGCAAACACCAAAGTTCACGCAAAGTTGCGCCTCCGCAGTGAGGATTTCTGAAAAAAGTACGGTTGACAAGCCCCGCCCCTCAATTTTTGGCAGCTTTCCAAGTTGGCGCGCTGCCAAGGAAGTTTGTGCGACAGCGCGCGTTTGCTTCGCGTTACTCCGGGAAGCTCATGACTTGTTATTTAATCTTTCCGAAAACCTGTCCTGAGGTACTGTAACCTCTTGGGAATTAGGATCAAAAAGTTAATTTCGAAAATAGATCGTTCTCGCGCTAGTAGCTGTTTCGAGAGTCAATGATCGCAAAAAGCCAATGATAACCGAGCCAATAAAAATTGGCCCACAGTTTTTCTGAGTAACAATATTTAACCAATACTTTTTAGAACATATTAATGTTAGCAGCGGAGTTGCGGCAGGAGTGACTATAGGGATCTTCTTTGTAGTTTTTGTTCTCACATTCGGATGCCGAATCTACAGTCAATATATTGATAGAGACCATGGGTCAAGCTCTACAACAAATGGTGGTGAGTAATTATTAGCCAAACTACTATTTATTAAAGAGTAGATACTCTAGAAACCATTATCAGTGAAACAATAGCTGCTGATATGTGGATATGCGGCCGACCATCAGCACCACCACCGCCATATGACGTAGCAATCTTTATGCCCACATCATCCCCACGAAGTTGAAACTGTTTAGTGAACGAGCGTTTAGAGTTCTACTAAATATGGAATTTTTGACTTTTGTTGTACACTGCCAGTTATTTTTTCATTTACCACAGTACAGTTTTAGAAACCATTCTCATTATCGAAATTTTTTCACCCTCCATGACTTGGAAAAGAACTCCGGTGACCATTTCTTCAAATAATAAACCTGTGTGTACAGAACGTTGTGAAGAGTTTTCCAAAAAAACAGAAATACAACTTAATTTAGATGTTTCTTCCACATTCTTCAACTGGCGAATAATCGAGGATCCTTTTTCCCTTCACAAAAATCTCCAGTAGTACTGGCAACACATTTTTCAAAGTACTCGTCAAGAGGATGAGCGTATTCGCTCTCCCAATCTCTGGTGAAAATATCCTAAATAGTTGTAGGTTGATACTATGCAATCATGCGATGCGCTCACTCTGAGCTCAACAATGAAAGGTCTTGATTTTGAAGTTTGCTTCACTACAATTGCTGCCCCTGTCGTTCCACCCACAAAGTAATCGCCCGACCAGTTTGATGTGCCAATTATTCCTGCTGATTCAGTAACCATAAACTTGTTGTGCGTCCTTCTTTCACGGTTGATGACAATATGTTCTATGTTCGCTTTGGGTACTTTGAATATTTTCTGTTTTCAAATATGCTCAATTTTTCAATTTCATGATTTTACCACTTGCATAGTGCCGTTGTCATGAAAACCGTTCAATGATTCGAGAGATTTGAGAAAACGCGTTCCTATATCAGGATAGTGAAGAGCAGCAGCTAAAAGACGTATACGAACTCCTCGAACTACTGCACGCCGAATTGCATCATCGATGTTGGAAAAATGAACTCTAGGGTTTCGGTATATGAAAAGCGGGAAATAGTCCATCACATGTATATCTAGAAACTTTGTGGCAGCATCAATCTCAAATACGATCGCGTCCAGATCCCACGTTCTTCGAGGATTGTTCAATTCTCTTGGAGATGTCTGTAAAACATTTATTAACGGTATTGATAGTAACCAATCATACTGCTATGTAAACTTGAGCCGGTTCTCCTTGTATATTTATAGTCAGTGGACTTTCTTTGTTGTACTCTGCTTTTTTCTTCAGCGGTAAGTTATTTTTCACTCCATTGTTTTTCAAATCCCATAAGACGTTGAAAATATTGTTCATTTCTTCCCCGAGACATTCACAGTTTTCCACCAGAACTCCTAACTCCATTTTTTGATTGAGGGATCTCCAATCAAGATTAGCAGAACCCAAATAGAATGAGCGTCCATCAGCAACCAAAAACTTAGAGTGCATTTTTCCTCTTCCCATATATTCCGAAATATCAATCGACTTTCTCGATACTGCTCCAAAGTTTTCAAGAATAACACCATCCGCATTATCTCCTTTGTCTTTTGGTGGATAGTTCTCAACCATTTTGATTGTGTGTGATTTTCCAACTGTCATAAGAGTTTTGTAAATGCTATCCCCCTGCAATCGCGAACATTATTTGACAAACACTCAATTACTCCAATATTAGTGTCTCCTTTGCTTCTTGTCGACCTTTGATCCTGCACGGGCTTCCAGGGCATACCGTTTTGAATTTCGCGCGTTCTGTGAGTCGCTACTCAGCGAATTGTTTCATTCTTGGCACGGTGCCAAAAGCGCTCGAAATTGATTTCAACTTTTAGGCCAACGGTCCGAATGCAACATATTCCACGCGCGTCTCACTCAAATGCATTGTCTCTCGTCGCAGGTTACGGTAAGCAACACCGAATGTGACAAGTGAACTTTTTTAATTTTGAAAATTATTCTCGAATTCCGACTGTAGTCTAGCGGAGCGCGTTTGCATTACGTACGCCCTGGGAGCCCGTGCCCTTGCTTTCTCAGGCAACTCATTTTAGGTCTAATACTAGTGTTTTTCGAATCTAATCAAAGCGAAATTCGTTTCTAACCGGGCTGCATGAGACTCACGGGCTTTTTTCCCGACATTTTTAGCATTCGCGCTCCATTGCGAACGACAATGCGGGTCAAATTGCGCGAGATGTACCGGACTAAAAAGTACCGAAGTCCAGAATAATGTTTTATTAGGGCATTCGGAACGTATATTCTCTTTGAAATTCATTAGGCCTTCCGAAACAATCGCTAAAAAAATTATTTTAGGTAAAACACTTTTGGCGCGAAATTCAAACATGGTCGGGAAAAAACTCCGTGAGACTCGTAAATTTGCTATAGCTAGATTCTAAAATCTTCTAGGTAGACATTACTTTTCTAACTAAATTTGCAAAATTTTGCTCGGGTTCAAACCCACCTATGCTGGAGCGGCGGATGCGCCTCACCCGGCTGCGCCACTCGGTCGCTGCCAGCAACCACTTTGAATTTTGTTGACAAGAGAAGCGTGTGTGCGAATTTTTGCTAAACTTCTAATTAGATTTGTATTTTTCTAATTAGACTTTCAAATTGTCTAGCTAGATTCAGTACTGTAATCTGGAAATGCACCAGGACATTACTGACGCGCACGCAAGGAAATATGTCAAAAATCTAACTATAGATTGGAATTATATACGAAAAACACTCGATTAGCAGCTAACTGTTTGCACTAGACCTAAAACAAGTTGCCTGAGTTTTCACTATCCCTGTTTTTTTAGGCAACTTCTCTTTCACTACCATTCATGCACTCTTCTCACTCATTAAGTATTATATGAATGATTAAGAGCAGTTAAGCTCCGTAAACTCACCTCAAAAGAATGGTAGGCAGCTGAATCGCCCAGTACATGTCTCCCTTGTAAGCTGGATTTATAAGCCGCAACACGCAATTCTTTCTTAGTCCCGGTTATAAGCGAGTTCCATGCTAAGTATGTTGATAAAGGAAAAACCGAATCTCCAAACGAAATATTGGCTGGAATGGTCTCGACAATCCGAAGCCTAAAACATATCCGCTATTCCAAAATCAGATCCCGTACCACACTTGCAAGTTCTATAACATTGATTGTCTTTTAAAACTCGCTCTTCTGGCTTCTCCGGTAATGATGAAATAAGTGTACACACCAAGATGGGTACGATTAGTGTTAGAACTGTCTGAAAAAAAAACAGATTTCAAAGACAAACTATACATAGAAAACACAAAATGAGTGGTTCACTCAATCGGTTCCTATTTACTATTCTCTCAATTTCTCATTGTTGAGTTGATTTCGTGAATTCTTTTAAAAACTTATTTTGTCCCTACTCACCAAAAAAGAAACAGGTTTATTATTATCATGTTCACTCATCTTTTGTATCAAAATGTTTAGGAGTTTTCACCGGTGGTGACAGAAAAGTTGATAAGATGCTTTTATTAGGTCTTGTCTGCTCGTTTGGAAACACTGATATGAAAATCAGGAGTTGTTTCCTTCGTCACGAGGCTGTCACCACGAGTATTGAGCCCAATTGACGTCAAACATACAGTCTAATGCACCATCAAAAAGATAAAACTGCTTTAGTTCATCATCAAAAGGCTACGAGCTACTATTGCTGTCCTTTATGCTGTCCTTCATCAGTTATCTTCACCGTCTCTTAAAGGAATATTCTACCCAAATTTTTTTTTGAGATTTTTGCATTTTCCTACTTCTTCCGCTCTCTTTTTACCAAATCCGAATTTTTTTCCGGAAAAAATAGTGTTCTCCGAGAAAATCGTGTTTTTAGTTGCAAAAAAACTAATTTCAAACGCGCGGGCAAATTCCTGCAATTGCAGAAATTGTCGGTGTTTGCAGAAAAAGTGTACACTTTGCGCAGGAACTGACGACATTGCGTATCGTAACCCGCTTAAAAATAGAAATTCAACACTACGAGGCTCCGAAATTTCAGCGCCCTAAGTTTAACGGAATTTTTGCGGAAAACGACAGGATTCAAATTTTTGAAGGAATCGCGTATTTCTCCGCTGAAAAATGGTTTGTCGGAATATTTTCTATCAAATCATAATCAGGAAGGGTGAAAATAGTTTCTGAAATCAAAAAATGAAAATCGAAAAATTGGGGTGGAGGATTCCTTTAAGAGATCCTGCAGGATGTCTCTACAGATTTTAGATTATCTTGGTCACCAGAAGCTTATTCCAAAAAAAAGCTCTCGGATCTCGGCTATTGGGCCTATGGGCTACCCCTGTGACAATTTTCAGCCTCACACACTTCCCTTGTAAGCCGGATAACTGCCCGCTTTTTAAATCGGTATTAAATATGATACTTTTTCACAAAGTTTATTGAAATAAGAATCAACATGCGATGAATTCATCAAGAACAGGGAAGATTCGAAGGTAACAATCTGATACAATTCGTTGGTAACTCTTGAAAAACACTCAGATTAGAGATGTGAACAGATTTGCCATAGCATTGTGTTCAGAGTTAGCTGTCAGGTACGAACACAGCCTAATTGATACATTTGTTCTTTTAATACAGACTCCGCGTTTACGAATGATTCTTTCGTTTGGTATTTTGATTGTCTGAGCATCTCCAGAATTTTTTTACTATCTCTCTGTGCTTTTTCCGATATAAAATGACCTTCAGGCGATACATGATTTTTGGGTGAGAATTGGGTTGTCAAATCGTTCGTGGAAAGAACGAAAAGTCGCTGATCCATGAAAAGCTGGTCGATATCAAGCTCCCGCTGACAGAAATGCACTAATGCCCGAACGTTTCCGTAACTGTTATACATATGATCGTCGTGTCGGTTAGAGAGCATTATTTCGTTGTATACTTCTGCATAGCTCGTATCAGGAGCAATTTGAAATAAAATATTATCCACAAGCTCGCATCCTGGCTGAGAATACACGTTATCCTGAAAATAAACAGTTTCTTAAACAGTTAATTTTATCTTAAACGTCGGATTGCTTAGACCGCAATCCGCAAAAATGACTCATGACCCGATTCATTCGAAAGAGAATCATCGACTTCCTACAGAGAACTGGGCTCAGAATGTGCCAAGAAGTCCTCATTTTGGCTCACGGAGCCCGCAAACTTCCAGCTAACACTAAAATGAAATTTCCATTTTTCGCGCAGGATGAGTACTGGAGATAATAACCAAAATTAGTACTGACTGGACACTTCGATCGCTCCGTGAGCCAAAATAGCGACTTCTCGGCAAAATCTGAGCCCAGTTCACTATAGGAATTCGACGATTCTGTTTCAAATAAACCAAATCCCGGGTCATTTGCGGATTGCGGCCTAAGAATTCCGACATGTTAAATTGTACTGACACAACCCATTATCAGGTCAATGTGGCGTTCGAAAACTTCTTTTTCGGTTATTGCACAGCGCGTGATACAGAGCACTTTTGCAATATCTTCTCGCAAGCCATGAGTTCCTCTTGGGTAGGCACCATGAGCAATGAGCATATGTGTGAGAGTGGCCACATTATTAACTTCGATGAATTTGCCACTATGATCTAAAAAGTTAAATGTCATATTTATTATCGTTGTATCTCAAAAGTTCATCTCGTCATCAAAATTTCAAATTGGTGCGCACGATATCTCGCAGTGAAAACTACAGTAATCTTTGCAATTTTTAATGATTTTCGACCTTTTTTGAGTAAACTGTTGGCTTTTTCATGTATCCCAACAAAAATCTTACAAAAACTGTCGGAAAAGCTGCAAAGTAGTCGAAAATCACTGAAAAATGCAAATCTTACCATAGTTTTCGCTGCGAGATATCGTGCGCGCCAGTTTGAAAATTTGATTGTGAGATGAAGTTTTGAGATACAACGATAATATCCAAATTATCTCAAACTGTCAAACCAAGACTGGGATATTTAGGAATGTATAGTGGAGACATGGCATCACTTCACTTCCAAATGTAACTTTCAGATATTATTGCCGCCCCGCGGCGAGTCACCTGGTGGGTCTCGCCACGAAAATGGCTTCTGGTTGTAATACGGCTTCTGGGCAAGGTTTCGACATTTTTTCTGATGAAAATGGGTAAAATCAGGCGAATTCAATAGTTTCCAGTCAAATTTCAGCAGTTCCCACCGATTTTCAGTGAAAATAAGGTGTTTTTGGTGAAAGCGGCAAAACACCCAAAAATTCATGTTTTTGTACTGAAAATTGGTGGAAACTGCTGAAATTTGGTTGGAAATGGTAGAAATCACCTAATTATACCTATTTTAATCAGAAAAAGTCAAAAAACCTTGCCCAGAAGCCGTATTACAGCCAGAAATCATTTTCGTGGCGAGATCCACCAGGTGACTCGCCGCGGGGCGGCAATAATACTAACCGTTCCTCTCTTCCTGACACATGGTCATATTCGCACGGGGCTGATCTCGCAGTGATTTCAGGCCTTCAGAACACACGGGCTCCCAGCTACCTTCGTTTGAACGCGCGCCGGAACTCGTTTTTGCACGGAAAAATGAAATGTTTTTGTGTCAAAAAATTAACATTGATTGTTCCTTCCGGTTTTTTGCAAAAAAAAAAAACGTAATTTGAGTAACAGGAACAGGATCAGCAAATTCCGGCGGGAAAATTCAAAATTTTAATTTTAAAAACTTTGGAATCTTCTTCCGGGTTATGGTAGGCATTTAGCGGAGCGCGATTGCTTTACGTAGCGGTTGGGAGCCCGTGAGATCAGAACGGTTCGAGAAATTTTTACCTACAAGTCTGAATTCCTGAAATCAATGAGAGATCAGCCCCCTAAAAGTACGGCAAGGTGTCTGGAACTGGGGAACGTAAAATACTAATTTTCAATCGGACTCACTGAGGTAAAACCATTGAAAATTTTCAGAATTGCAGAATTTGTGTTTGAATAAATAATAAACTTCTTCGAAAGTCTCCTTGCCGGTATAGTTAAAAGCACATTGACGAACAACTCCTGTCAAGCCGATGTGAACTTCGATTTGAAACTGAAACTTGTACACAGTATCGTCCTTGAGTAGATCTTGAGCAATTTCTTTAAAAAAAAAGCTCATTATATTGAGTACAGGATATATGCTAACCGAGAGATGTTTTCGAAAACAAGGACCTCGACAGTAAACTATCACGGTATATAGTAGATACTTTATAATGTTTCCGATGCATTTCTTCGTATTCAGAACTATTGCACTCCGTTGGTTTCGAATAATATGCGGTATCGGAACCATCCGGGTTCATAAGTGAGCTTTTTCTGACGTTTGTCTGTTTCTTTTGAGAATTCGCTTCGCCATTTGTTTCGTTAGTTAATTCGTTTGTTTCGTTCATGGTAGGTTTTGTGGGTATAGTTTCGTTTTCGTTCCTAGACCCGAGTTTGGAATGTTCTTTGTTCACAGTTGTTAACTGAAATATTATTCAAATCAATATTAGAAGAAGGCAAATTCTGATAGCTGATAGAAGTTTTCAGTTAACCTTTTCTTTTATCGCTCTCGAAGCTACTGTTGAATCAATTATTTCTTTCGACTTCTCATTGGCATATTCGTTCAGTGATTTCATAAACAATTCGTTGCTCCGTAGATCTGAAAAATCTTCATTGTTACTACATAAACTTTCTGTGTGTTTGTTTTTTATTGTTTGTCCACTTTTTTCTTATCAACCTATAGTCTTTTCGTTGTATTCTTTTTTTTGCGGTTGTTTTCCCTAGTCATTGAGAAAACAGTTTTTTTGTTTCCTTCCTTTGATACACTGTAGTCTTTCAAGTTCTTGGCGGGTCTCGCAGCGAAAAAGAAAGACAAATCCCAAAATACAATAGTTTTAAGAACAAAAATACCAAGTTTTCCTTAACTGACTAGGAGAAACAACTGGAAAAAACGAGAAGGTCCATTAGAACTGATTGACCAAATTTGCCGTTTTTTCACAGAAGGGTCAGAAGTTCTTCACGCTCGAAACTTATATGTCAGCCGCGGCCACCGCTCTCATTGTTGGATGTTGAGCTCTTTAGCATGAAAAATGGAGAACACGGGGTCGCAGGGCGGAGACCGAAGGCGGAGCTATCGGCTCAGCAAGCCGTAGCCGATAGTCTGGTTGAGTGAATTGAGCATTTAGATAAAATAAATAAAAATTATTTTCCCATTTCCTGTTGCCGTGGAGTTTGCGCGCTGCTACTGCGTAGACAAAGATGTAAAACCTTGCAGATCAAAAACATTTAAACATTTTTGATCTGAATGCCTGAAATCGTTGCGGGCTCAGTGCTCGAACTCCAGAGGGTTAATAGTAACCAGTGATGGGCGAAGTGTGGGTTTTTGCGGCGGCGGCAGAGAAAAATTTAGGGGGGTAAAAGCTAGGCCGCCGCTTCGAGAGAGTGTGCGGCAGCGAGAGAGCGCAGACAGTAGCGAGTGGGCGTGGCGAGCGGGCGCGGGGAGCGGGCGCCGCGAGATGGCATAAAAGGACGATTGCGCGAGAACTAGAACACCAATTTGAGATATTTTGACAATATTCGATAGAGGAGACTCAGGGCTAATGAAAAATATCAAAATTACCAAAAAATAATTATGCAATCACCCAAAAAATGGCATGTTACGAGACGCATGTTAATTTTTCGGGTTTTTTCACATGTTCCCACTAAATGTTGACTTTTTTGCAGATTTTTGTGGTGTAATAACAAGAATACACTCATACCGAATGGAAAACACAAAGTTACAGTGATTTGAAGATTTTGAGTGCAAAATCCAAACATTTTTTTGGAACACTTATAAAAATCTTCAATGATTTTTTAGACGGTCAGGTTGGGGTAGAAATCGATGGGGAATCATCTCCTCTACAACTTTTCAGTTGACCACGAATCGATAAAATTTTTTCCTGGCGAGATATTCTCAAAAAACTGACGACCACTCCCAAAAAGTCACCAAAAACTACGATTCTTGTCAAAAATTTTATCTCAATAAGGAAAATTCTAGGTGCTTAGTGATCAACTACAAAGTTGCTTCTTTTGTAACTATAAAACCATAAAAAATACAAACAAGTTTCTAAAAAAAGTTTGGAAACAATTTTCATGGATCTAGTTAAGGGACATATCGACGTTTGCAAAAATTGTTTCCAAACTTTTTTTAGAAACTTGTTTGTATTTTTTATGGTTTTATAGTTACAAAAGAAGCAACTTTGTAGTTGATCACTAAGCACCTAGAATTTTCCTTATTGAGATAAAATTTTTGACAAGAATCGTAGTTTTTGGTGACTTTTTGGGAGTGGTCGTCAGTTTTTTGAGAATATCTCGCCAGGAAAAAATTTTATCGATTCGTGGTCAACTGAAAAGTTGTAGAGGAGATGATTCCCCATCGATTTCTACCCCAACCTGACCGTCTAAAAAATCATTGAAGATTTTTATAAGTGTTCCAAAAAAATGTTTGGATTTTGCACTCAAAATCTTCAAATCACTGTAACTTTGTGTTTTCCATTCGGTATGAGTGTATTCTTGTTATTACACCACAAAAATCTGCAAAAAAGTCAACATTTAGTGGGAACATGTGAAAAAACCCGAAAAATTAACATGCGTCTCGTAACATGCCATTTTTTGGGTGATTGCATAATTATTTTTTGGTAATTTTGATATTTTTCATTAGCCCTGAGTCTCCTCTATCGAATATTGTCAAAATATCTCAAATTGGTGTTCTAGTTCTCGCGCAATCGTCCTTTTATGCCATCTCGCGGCGCCCTTCCGTCGCGCCACTCGCCACTGTCTGCACCCTCTCGCTGCCGCACACTCTCTCGAAGCGGCCGACACCTCA
>LR539403.1:44130-61709 GCA_900536315.3 Caenorhabditis becei | reverse complement strand
CAATTTTGCGGCGATTTCGCCGCACTTCGCCCATCACTGATAGTAACCGGGTATGGGACGAATATGTTCCTGTCTAACCGTTTCTACTCCTACGAATTATCTTCGAATTTTGAACTATTTTCCTCAAATCTTCGTTCGACAATTTAACATCGCCAATTTGAATGCAGTTACTGTTGATTTTTTCGATCCTTGAAGATGTTGTCTGGAATTGAATTTTTTCCGTGACGGCAATTTCCTTTTTCATAAAACTGTATTCAACGTTTGGTTGGACCCTATTTGAAAAATCAGAATACAGCCAGGATGTTTCTGACGACTCACGCGGTCTCCTCCGCCTTCTTTTTCTGCCTTAGGCCCCCATGAGAACTGTCGTCTTCGGCTCTGTTTCTCTAACTTCCTCTCGGCAAAAAGTCGGAATTCAAAATTGAATGTGGCCTACATGTCTTTCTAGAAATGAAAACGCAAAAAAGGGCTCAAAACGCACAAACTGCGCTCTTAAGAAATCTTGAATGGCCCACAGAATGAATTTACTTTATCAAAATCTTGTGCATCATGTGGTCACAATTTCAGATCTTTCGTCGGAGGAACGACGAAAACGGTCGATCCTTTGAACAAACTGCGGACTCATTTACACACACATACTCACGCACCAACTGAATTTGTCAATTAGTACTAGTGAAATTGCTGTGGAACTTATTTCGTGAACTGTTTAAAAAATCTAATCTATGAGGATCACATCAATTGGACCCTGATATTATTGCCGCCCCGTTGCGAGTCACCTGGTGGGTCTCGCCACGAAAATGGTTACTGGCTGAAATACGGCTTCTGGACAAGGTTTTGGCACTTTTTTTTGATGAAAACAGGTAAAATGACATGAATTCAGTCATTTCCAGCCAAATTCTATCAGTTCCCACCGATTTTCAGTGAAAATGAGGTGTTTTTGGTAAAAATCGGCAAAATACCCAAAAATTCATGTTTTTGTACTGAAAATTGGTGGTAGCTGCTGAAATTTGGCTGAAAATGGTAGAATTCACCTAATTTTATTTATTTTCATGAGAAAAAGTGACAAATCCTTGCCCAAAAGGGGCGGCAATAATCGAACTGGTGAAAAATAACAAGAGATAAATAACACTCAAACAAGAGAAGCAGGTACTATCTGTCAACGAGGGTGAACAATGATTGCGTACAGAGCCTAACGGTTTCGGCAGAAAGTTCACCGGTTTTTTTGGTTTTCACTGGTTTCGTCAAGGTCTCTGAAATATTTACTAACATTTGCATTTTCATTTTCAATCGCATCCATCTTGATCAAGATCTGGATACCGATATCTGGAAAAAACAAATGAACAATTAACCAAATCTTGGAAACAGAAAAATTTGAAGGAGAAATTTCAAAATGATTTTTGTTTAGAGTTGTCAATGTGAACAGTGTGTTAAATGAATAAACGCTCAAGTTTGAACACAACAACAGTCCCGAACTGGGACTCCCGGTCAGTAGAAAAACATTGCGTGCATTTGTGCGTACTAGTGTTCAGGGGAAGTGTGCAACAGGACAATTGGAGGGTAACCAAGATCTGTTGCAATTTCAGTTTATATGAGAACACTTTTAGAAATAAACATATTTGGTCATTTTTTCTATTAAAACAAATTAATTCAAATCTGAAATGAAAAAAAGAAACTTTTATCGGATCCAAGAAAATAACAAATTTCTTGACTACAATGATCATAATTTACATTCGTTAGTTAGAACGCATACACCATTGGTGTTTCTCGAATATCCTTGATTACATCCACACCCGCTCCAGCAGGATTTACAACTTGGGTTTCTTGTTTGTCCACAAACTGGTTCACAGTTATGGCATTTCGACCAGGACTCATTTGGAGAGCAAGCGGTAGCTGAAATGCTTGGTTCTATGTCTCAACTCTTAATCTGCCGGTTTTTTCCTTTTCATTTTTCGCGAAGTTCCCTTACCAAAGAGATAGTAACTTTAATTTGACGCTAAATTATTTATATATATATAAATATATCCACTCTGTCCGGTGAGGGTAGGTGGCGACAGCTCTCACCGTCTTCCCCGCCTCGTTTTCTCAAACCGTCTACCTGGGGTCCGGTTTTTCATTTCACCACGTTGAAAAGCGCGGAATTCAAACATTGAACGTGGTCGGCGGTTTAGAAGAGGTTCACATAGTCAGTTAGTCAGATTTTTTGGTCCGGTACATCTAGAAGATGCATCTCGCTTAATTTTGCCCGCATTAACGTTCGCACTGGAGCGACACAGAGAACTTTCCAACTAATAACAGTAAAGATTGCTGGAAGATTACTTTGGTAGCATTGTCTGGCTTGGACGCATTGACCGTTATCAACATCTCGTTTATACGCGGCTCTGCATACACATCCTGGAGAGCAGTTTTTCGGATTCATTGTTGTTGTCAGGAGTGCGCCCATCAACGAACAACTCTGAAATGAATAGTTAACTAGTCTGTTAACATAGATCGTTACAGGTGAAGGAACTCCAGAACATGTTTTTTCACATAGGTTTTTGCAAGGTGTATACATTTCGTTTCCACTACACGTCACATCTGAGAGAATTATAAAATAATCAACTGTGGGTTTTTCTTGTTCCATCTTACTTCCTGTTGTCGTTGAACCACACTTTGACATCAGTTCGCAAACACCGTTGAACCTAACATATCCCCGAATACAAGAGCAGCCAGGAGTGCATGTAGTCGAGTTCATGCATGTTGGTGACGGATCGGAGCAGGTGCTTTCGCATCCAGACTTACATGGCGAAAACTCTTCGTTTTGACCCAAACACTTCGGAGCTTCTGTAAATAAGTTCTCGCTGCGAAAATTTATCCATCTATATATACGATTCAATTGGATACACTTTGCTTGTTGTCCCATTATCTGATAGCAAACGTCTCCAGGTGAACATTGTATTCCCATGCATTCTCCAACTGTTCCATCTGCAAAAAGTTATTATTATGATCGGATCACTTGATAACTTCGCAACATTTGACGATACTTTCTTCAAGTGAATTTCAGCTCATCTGACCGTTGCTTCTGGTTAGGTTGTAATACATGTGAGGGCATTATTTGAATAACTAGGGAAGTACTTTTCGGTCCAGTGCTAAACTTCTCCAAAATAGCCCAGATAAATTCATTTGATGCTTACAAACAATAGTTCATCAGTACATCATTTTTGCAGAATGAGATATCTGAAGCCGTGGTGGGCTCCAGAAGTTGACGAAAAAGCCCATTTTGGCCTGTTTGGAGCTGCATTCACATGGGTTCCCGGCACTTTTTTGAGGGTCTGAGACCAGTTTTGGTTAGCTTACAATGAGTACTGTCGATACTGACTGTTTCCTGCCGAAATACTTCCTAAAAAAATGATGTACTGAACTTTTTTTGTAATCATCAAATGAATTGATCTGGGCTATTTTGGAGAAGTTTATCACTGGACCGAAAAGTACTTCCCTAGTAAGATAACTGAATATGAATGATATGTGTTCAACTTTCTGCATTTAACCTTATGTATTCAACTGTACTGTACGTGGAATTATTGTGTTTTATAAGTTTACTACACTATTTAGTTTGTGCACGGGATGTTTTTTCCGACATTTTTAGCATTCGCGCTCCATTGCGAACGACAATGCGGGTTAAATTACGCGAGATGTACCGGACTAAAAAGTACCGAAGTCCAAAATAACGTTTTATTAGGACCTTCTAAACGTATTTTTCCTTTGAAATTCATTAGGCCTTCCGAAACAGCCGCAAAAATAATTATTTTAGGTAAAAAAGTTTTGGCGCGAAATTCAAACTGTGTCGTCAAAAAAACCCCGTGTTTGTGAATTGTTTTTCACTCAATTTCGAAATCGGATTACTAAAGTTTTGTTTTCAAACCGGTAGAGCGCAGGCAATTCGATTCATATAGCGCTCAAAATTTTTTACGCAACTTTCGAATTGGGCAAAAGCCCGGACGACCAGGACAATGACACAGATTGTCCGGGTTTGGCGAAAATTAAAGTTCTAGCCTGAGTACTACAAACCCAACCTGCTCATCATAACTCCGTGACGGAACGAGTGTTTTGGACTCGAAATCACAGGTGCCGAAATTTTGTTGCAACATACTGAATTTTCGGAAAAGAAGTTTGCAGTATGAATTATAAATTTAACAAGTTGGAGAAAGTGTGAAATTTACCTAATTTCATGTAGCAAGTGTAAGCTTTACTTGTGACGTTATCGAAACATTTCATTCCGGAGCTACATGGGTTATCAACACAGTACCGGCGGTCACTGAGTCTTTTCACACACAAAGAAGCACTGTTGAGAGGTTCAACACAGACTTCATCAGTTTGACAATATTGAGTTCCACAATCTGAAAGTTTCCCACTCAAGAAATGTCTCGTAGTGATCGCACATGACTGAGAGGTTACATTCATTATTAATACTATCTGTGTTGAAGCGTTGAGTGTGTGAGGAGAAGATGAGACAAGTGGGAACACCGTCGAATGACTGAAGGGCTGACTGACGTTTTCGTTTTTTATCCTATCCTCCGGAACGATCTCTGTAAAAATTGTTCAGTTACCGGAACCTTCGAGTTTTTTTAAAAAGAAAAACGTGTTCTTGTGATCCCTACAGACAACGTAACCCTACCATTCATTGATGAAGGCAATATTGAGCACAGTACCCAAACAAAAAACATTTTCAGAATCATTTTGTTATAGCGGAACCAGACGGTTGTTTTATACCAGATTTTTTTAAGCCGGTAGTAAAACGTTGAAAACAGTTTTACTTCAAAACAAGGCACATGAACATTTAATTTTTTCGGACTTTCAAAATAAGATTCTTGGGTTTCTGCCTGGAAGCCTGGAAGCCTGGAAGCCTGGAAGCCTGGAAGCCTGGAAGCCTGGAAGCCCGGAAGCCCGGAAGCCTGGAAGCCTAGAAGCCTGGAAGCCCTGATGAGCCTGAAAGCCTGGAAGCCTAGAAGCCCCGAGAAGCCTGAAATCCTGGAAGCTTGGAAGCCTGGAAGCCTGGAAGCCTGAAAGCCTGGAAGCCCTGAGAAGTTTCAGAACCTAACCTCAAAAATTCCACGCTTTCGATTTATGTCAAATTTGGAAAGTGAGACTTACATTATTTTGAGCGGGATTCGTCGTTGTCATCTATTTTTGATATGTATGTGTTTATATCAAGGTCATTTTTCACTCCAATTCACAATGTTAGTGATATCATAAAGTGATGTAAACTTCGGGTAAATCAGAAATATTGATTCTTTATGTTGTTTCGAAGATTCGTACGAATTGTTAAACTGGAACTAATCCCCGTTTGAATCGTGATCCGCTCAAAACTACCAATAGTTCATGCCGTTAAAAAACCAACTGTCATACTCCGACGTTGGTCTCATTTCGATCTAGCTCAATCACACGATGTTTACATGCCGTCATTTTTTGTGGCGATTTCTCAGTTTGCTGTTCTTTTGATCTTCTCTCTCCGTTCTGTTCAATCTCAAATATGATGTTAACAATTGCTATAAAATACACAACTTGCAGTTTTGAAGGCGCGAAGATGCGTTTTCCTATATTGCTGATTTTTCTCCAGATGGTGTTTCCTTTAAATTGTCAATTATCACTTGTCAAAAGTAGGCTTCCTTCTGACTGATTTTTCGTAAGTACGATTATAGACCAAGATTGTAAAGAAAATGAAAGTTTTCAAACATGCGGAACTGCGTGCGAACCATCTTGTGAAACTCCTAGCCCAGTAATTATTTTAAAAGCAGATTAGTTTTGACAAAATGTCTTTTTTTAGTCTTTCTGCACACTTCAATGTGTAGTAGGATGTCAATGTGATAAAGGGTTCGTTCGGAATGCAAATAAAGTTTGTGTATCCGTTGAGAATTGTTCCTCGATCAACGTATCTACACCTTTACCAGGTATAGTTTCATTAGTCCAATCGAACACAAAATATTCTTACCGTTTTCAAGGAAATGTGGACCACGCCGCTCTCAATTGTAGTGCAAACGAGGTTGAATCAGACTGTCATAATCCATGTACTGAGAAAAAGTGCCCTACTGACACTCCGGTGGTATGTTTGAAACTTTTTTCACTTGAGTTTTTTGTTTTTTTCATGAAATGTTCAGTCAGGAAGTATCCTATTTTCTTTAGATGGTAAATTGTCTGATGATGTGTCAACGTGGATGTTCTTGTAAAGAAGGTTATGTAAGGAATCATCAAGGACAGTGTGTTCAAGAAATTACGTGCTCACATGACAGTAAACAAAATCTTGTCTTTTAAAATTCACCATTTCTTTCAGCTGTCACGAATTCGTCGGAGAACCTCTGTAACTTGGTGGACTGTCGAACTGGAACAACGTGTGTTTTACGGAACGGAGAAGCTGCCTGCGTTCCAAGTCAGTCTGATATTTTGGAGTCCAGTTTTTGGTAGTCCCTTAGTTTGAGCTCATCTTTTTTTTCGTTCAAAGCAGATGCTCACGAGTTTTTAAAAGAAAATTAATGTTACAGCTCCTAGGGAAAACTCTATAACCTGCGCAAATGTGCGCTGCGGTTCTCGGGGAGGATGCGTTATGGTAGAGCCTGCAGGATGCAGTAGAGACTGTAGGAAGCAACCTCGATGTGTGGAAGTCAACGGTTTGTTGCTTAGAGTTCTTTCAAAAGCTATTATAGCATTAATTCCACTTTTTCGAAAATTTCTTCCAGCATGTTCATCAGCGCGCTGTGATGATACAGAAGAGTGCGTTCATGTGCAAGGTGTGTGCGTTCGAGCTCCATGGTGAGATCTTTCAAAAAAAGACCGTTCTCAATAATATTTCACTAGTGATCCTATTGGAGAATGCAGGCCAAAACAAAAAGCAATGTCGATTGGGAACCAGTTTTTGAGGAAGACGAGACTAGCAAGTTTGGACATCAATGCTCCGTCTTGCATGACTGCACGATGCGGAACTCCGGGAGGGTGTGCCATGGTTAAACCACGTGATTGCGTTCCCGGAAACTGCAAGTTGATGCCGATGTGCTTGAACCAAAATGGTCTCTACGCGTGCTTTGTTTTTTGGAAAAATCAATTATTTTAGCTTGCGCATCTACGAGTTGTCTTATAGGCTCGGATTGTGTTTTACAAGAAGTAACGTGTATCAGAGCACCTTGGTAACATCTATTAACTCGTTCTCGATGATGGTATGAATTTCAGTGATCCTATCGCTATGTGTGAACCAAAACCTGGGAGCGATAGTTGTGGCAAAAACGAATTATTTTCGGATTGTGTCACTAGTTGCTCGAATAAATTTTGTAACCTAGAGCAGGTAAAAATCAAGACATTATTTCAAATTAATGCTGCTATCATTTTTTAGAGTGTCTGCCCTCAAGTGTGCACTAAAAAAGGCTGTGTCTGTCGAGAGGGATTTTACCGGAATGCACACGGAAGCTGTGTAACTCAAAATGAATGTGATACTGAAAAACAATATAATCGTTAAAATTAAATTCAGTTTTAATGCTATGAACATGTTTCACTATCATTTGGTTTTCACTCACTTCTTCAAGAAAAAAGCTAGCCTCTTGTTACAGAGAACATCATAGCTTCCACGACTCAGCCAAGGGGCAAAAACGAGCAAACTGGTAAGTAAATCGGCAATACTTTTTTCACTACCGGCTTTTCACTACCAAAGCTCTTTCACTACCTGTCTCTTTCACTACCTTGCTCTTTCACTACCATTTTTAAAACTGTATCATTCACTACTTGTCTCTTTCATACCGTACTCTTTCACAACTTTTTCGTGACAGTGCTGTTTCACTACCAGATCGATACCTTCTTTAAAGGAAAAGTGGCTTTACCCGTTTATTTTAGTTAGATTCCAAGCACTTCAGGCCAAGGTTGTTGAGGAATACAGTTTCTCATGGACTCAGCTTTGGGGTACTGTAGATTATCAATAGGCCCAAACTAGATAACTGAAGTTGACTTTTCCATTACTGAACCCAAGAGTTTGAAACAAGTTTCACTGTTGATAATGTACGGCATACTGTTCTTATGTGAATCCGAGCTCAAAAATACTTCCGTCGATTTATGAGTCTGTCTGAAGCGTGTTGTGTTCCTCCTTATCCTGCGAATTGCTGTTCCTTTTTAATGTAATGAAAAACGAGATATATTTAGACCCTATATTTCCGAACCACTGTTTATTAACAAGGAAGTGTTTACTGAATCCGTTGGACTGTCTCTCACTTTTCCTTTGAAGAAGGTATGTGGTAGTGACAGAGCGCTTCCCCAGAAAAGTAGTGAAAGAGTGCGGTAGTGAAAGAACAATTGCCAAGTCTTTTGTACATATCAGTCAGGTTTGACTGATCGAGTCACCAAAATTCAAATTTAATACTCATCAATATCTACACTTGAATGTCTCAACAACCGCAACATAAGTAATGACTGAATGACTACCGGATTGATGACTGTTACCTGCGAATGTTTTTTTCAGATTTTTCTTCATCGACTCCTTTTCGAAGAACAACAAACAACTTGGATGGCACAATAAACTGTCCACAAAATCAAACTTTTATTGAATGTCTGAACACATGCAGTGAAAAAAAATGTCCAGGGATGGAAAACGTATTTTAGATGAATGACGAAAAGTTGGCATGAAGAAATACTTCAGAACTCTGCATGTACAAAACATTGTCATGTAGGCTGTGGTTGTATAGACGGTTTCTTCCGATCGAATGACGGGGAATGTTATGAAGAAGAAGAATGTCCCAAAGATCAAATTTGCGGAATCAATGAAGAATACAGTTGTAAAAGTTGTGAAGGAACTTGTAAGAGGCCTTACCCAGCGTGTGGTGGTAAAAAATGCACAAAAGAATGCATTTGTTCTCCGGGATTTGTTAGAAAGAATGGGCAATGCATGACGTTGAAAAACTGTCCGTCACATACACATGGAAGTGAGTTTCTTCCCAACAGTTTCGGAAGCTTTTCAAGATCAACAGTTCAGATACAACATGCTTAGGTACTCAAGATTATACAGATTGTCTTCCAAGATGCAACCAGCTATGCACAGGAGGACAATTATGTGAAAAAACGCTGAATTCCAGAAAATGTAAACCTGGATGTGTATGCCGGGGTAATTACAAAATTGATAGCGGCGGAGAATGTGTTCACAACCGACATTGTTTCAAAAGTAATAAAATTCTGTGAAAGTTTGATCGGGAAAAATTACAGCTACTACTTGCAAAATAAACGAAGAATGGTCAAAATGTTTGAATGATGAGAAAAAATGCAATTCGAATATTACATATGCAATTGAATATAATGACAAATGTTTTTCTGGTTGTATCTGTAATAGTGACTTTGCACGTAATTCAGATGGCTTATGCGTGGAAATTAATAATTGTTGATATTGAATGAACTTTTATTTGGGCGTTATTAATTTTAGTATCCTGGAGCGACACGTGGCGGTGGACAATGATCGCAAGCTCCAGACCCTCCAGATCCTCCATCTTTTCCAGGTTGACCTGGTTGTCCTGCCGCACCAGGTTGGCCTGGATGACCATCATCTCCCGGTTGTCCTTGAAGGCCTGGGGATCCTCCTGATGCTGTCCCTGGGACGCCATCAGATCCCGGCGGCCCAATTGGTCCAGGAAGCCCGGGTTGTCCAACTCGTGCAGGGCCAGCAAGAACTTGTCCTTGAGGGCCTGGTTGTCCTGGTTGTCCTGGTTGTCCATCACTACCGGGTAGGCCTGCTGGTCCTGGTGGACCGGGAGGGCCTGACACTGAAGAGGTATCTGATAACCCAGGTGCGCCATTTTGACCTGGGGCTCCTCGTTGTCCTGGTGGACCTGGTGGACCTTGTTTTGCAGGAGCACATGACTGACAGTCGTTGACTGCGACTGGGGGGTATCCACCGACAGCATCACGACCAGCTTGTCCCGGGCTACCAGGTTCCCCATCACGTCCAGGTTGTCCGTCCGTTCCGGGAAAACCAGGTGGTCCTGGAGGACCAAAAATGCAAATAGAAGATGATGGTTGTGGCTGATAAACTTGTGGCGCGGGACGATAAACTGGTGCTGGTTGTGGGGCTGGTCGTGGAGCAGCGTATCCACCTCCATATCCTCCTTGGAACCTTCCCTGTCCGCCGGTATAGCCTCCACCACCTAATGGAACTCCTGGCCCTGTGATATATTGTCTTTTTATTCTACTTTGTTTTCCCGTGAATCTCGCTACCTGAAAAAAACTATTTAATGCATTCTCAGCAAGATGCCTAACCTTTTGAAGTTCATCCCACAAATCATGAGACCTTAGAACACAAAATTGCAATTCATGGTCAAGATTTGATTGAATGTTTTGAGCGTGGTTGAACAAAAGAGGTAAAATTAGAATTGAAGTTCCAATGGAAAATGCGGTAATAGCAACTGCACCAAGTGCCACTCCTCGGAGAATCGCGATTTCACTTTCTTTGCGATTGTATTCCCGTTTTTCTTCCATCAGTCTGAAACAGTTAAACATGGAATTCGAAGGAAACGTTTGAAAATGAAAAGTGAGTTTCGCATCGAATAAGAGACGGTCTAATGCTTGGAAAACTCGAGAGAGAGACGGTTCTTTTATACAGACTGGAGATGTTCTAGGACGTTCTGACCCTCTATGTTTCTCGTAGTATTTTTTCGGAAAAACAGTTTTAATCTACAAAACGGGTTTTCTTCAAATTGTATTTCGGCGAACCTTGGAGAGTCTAAGATAACCTTGAAACTGTTTTCTGACCTGTTCCCGCTTCCTGATCCCTTCTTTCTTCTCAAACTATTGACGTGTGTTCTTACTTCCTACTCATATAAATGGACGGAAACGCGTGGAAATGTGGGAGACAAAGGGAATAAGCAAAGTTTGAATGACAAATTATGTGGCGCTTTTGTTATCGAGCTCTCGTGTTAAACGACAGGGATTTCTTTGGTTCAACACCACACGGCTTTTGAAACATGCTAGTGAGCGTGAATATTCTACTATTACTAATTGGTCTTATTTCATTTAGTAAGCCACAAACTGTGGAGTTTATTGCGGCATTTGTTGATCCTCCTCATGGGTGTCCAAATTATGGACTTTGCACAGACGTGGTTACAACTTTAGTTAGCGAGACCAATGTATCAACAGTCTATCAATATGGATGTGCTCCGGACAATTGTGTCTGTGTTGATGGTGTTTCAAATACTACAAATCCTTGTGATACCAGTAAGAGAAAACAAACTACAAAAATAATAAGCGATGTTTCGACTTTTCTATATTTTCATATCATATTGCCTCTGGCGCAATGTGAGAATCTTTTGAAAAAAGTCTTTGAACGAAAAACGGTTCTTTGCCGGTTCAAAAAAAGAAAGGTCATTGAAAAAAGACAGAAGTCCTTTCAGTCAATCAAATTCCTTTCTAAAGTAAAAAAGTCCATTACAAAATGGGAAAAGGTTCTTACAGGAATGAAGGCAGAAAAAAATGTTTCGCATGTTTTTTTTTTTGGATTGTTTTTTTATATTTTGCCCACTTTGTATTTATTATAGATTCATAGGCTGTTGGCAGTCGGTGGATCCCGCGGTGAAATGTTAAGCGTTGCAAACAAAATACTTCTATCAGAAGGGGTTGTCCCGTTATTTTTAATCCCCTCACCGGCTGCCCTCCTATTAGAGGAGCTCTTCTGATAGACACTGTCCTTCGAAAAGAGGAAAGACGGTATTCGACATAGAAAACTTGTACTTGAAACCGTGGCAGGAGCTGTCGCTTGACGATAATTGAAAAGCAGATAAAATCGAAAAAGCAGAGAGCTGCGAGTTGCTAACTTCTTATAGCGTTTTCTAGTTGTCGATCAATGTGTAGATGATCCGTGCGGCTCGGAGGTGTATTTCTCCTGTACTACTGGAATCGATAGTTACTCTTGCGATTGTCAACCGGAGTACACTGGAAACGACTGCTCGTCTGGTATGAAAGCACATTTGATCAGTTACTATTCAACGTTACCGTAGCACTTGGATCAATGTGCGCCTCGTCTCCTTGCCAAAATGGAGGAACATGTAGTTCGAATTCGTCTGATTATCTGTGTCTTTGTAAAGCTGGCTATTTCGGAAATACTTGCGAGTGTTGGTCATACTGCGAATTAATTACACTACCGCTTGGTTTAAGATAAAGACAATTGCTACAATGTAGATTGCAATAACGGGAACTGCACTAGCGTGTTGAACAATTCGAATTACTATTGTGAATGTAGCACAGACTATCAGGGCAGAAATTGTGAATATTCGAATGACCTATCATGTTCGTTCTGAAAGTGCAGTAAGAATATGATATTTACTTTTTACAGCGTTACCTGTGAAAGACGGTTGCTATTATTATGATACGGTTTCTATAGGTTCTACAACAACAAAGTTCAGTGATTCCAAAATGACAGTTGAAATGTGCAATAGCTATTCTGCCAGCCAAAGCTCACAAATGTCTTACCTAAGTAAGGAATACTATCATCAGCTTCCAGAACTAAATTTTCTCGATGTTCCAGCACTTTGTGGTGCGTGGTGTATGGTGTCCAAAAACCCTCTTGTAAACACGTCGGCATTATCTTCGGATAGTGATTGTACGAAAAAATGTGGCGGAAACAGTTCAGAACTTTGTGGGAAACTGAATTCCCGATGCATCGTGTACGATGCAGGGATCATTGGTTGATGAGCAATTGCGTATTTATCGCACAACTATCAAATTTCAGAAGAAGACCCAAATCCCTGTTTAAATTTAACTCTTTGTAACGCTGAAGCGGGTAATGGAGTATGTATAAACATGAGGGAAAATGATGACGATGGTTATGAATGTATATGTGGAGTTTTATGGACTGGAAGTGATTGCGAAACTCCAGTCAACTCTGCGTGTACACCCAGTCCATGTATAAACGGATCTTGCATACTACAACCTCAATTCAACACATTCACCTGCAAATGTGATGAGGGATTTGTAGGGACGACCTGTGAATGTATGTGATCGGTATAAACTTACTACAGACTGGACATCTCGCAACGAGACATTTCGCAGCAGCGCCATTTCGCAGCATCTGGATTTAGCACTGTATTTCCAGGTTTTTCGGAGCGTAGAATCTGAATTTAACTTCTAAAGCCATTTTACTAGACGTCCGGACGGTTTTGAATTGTGCCTAGTGACAGTGGGATTTACTTGATTTGGCGCGGCAGTTACAAACGCGTTTGCAAACGGGAAGCGGCGCTCGCCTACGTCGCCTACTGTCACTAGGCACAATTCAAAACCGTCAGGAGGTCTAGAAAATGGTTTTAGGAGTTAAATTCAGATTCTACGCCCCCAAAAACCTGGAAATACAGTGCTCATTTCAGATGTTGCGAAATGACGCGCTGCGAAACGTCGCGCTGCGAAATGGCGCTGCTGCGAAATGTCTCGTTGCGAGATGTCCGGGAGATTTCCTATCGAAATCACATCTTGATGCTTAAAAATATTCAAAAATACTCATTTCCCTTTCGGGTAAAGTTAGGTAAACTTAGAGGATGTGTAACGGCTTTCTGGGATTTTTTATTCAGTTGATCAACATGGGATTCCGGTAGGGAATTGACCGCTGAACAAGTTTGTAGTTGATCGTGTCTCATGAAAATTTTTTGCTGACAAGATATTATAGAAGTCAAACGAAGTGGCGGTTCGAAGGGGGAAAACCGCCGAGGCGGTCTGAGGGTCTCGCCACGAAAATGTTTTGAATGATGGGATTGGCTGGGTTTGAACGGATTTGGTTAGATTTTGTGGACATGTAGGTAAAATGACCCGGGCAACACGATAAGCACATTGAATTTCCTGTACGACACCTATGAACCGAGTTATGCTCTGTTTCTCATGAAGTTCTGCCAGATCGCGATGTTTTCGGTCGGCGCGGCGGCTGCCCCAAAACCCTTAACTTGTGTGTCTTCGTGTGGGAGTACTAATGGACCGATTTGGTCGGATTTTAGGTTTTCCATTAGATAATTCACTCCTCTACAAAGTATTTTCGTCAGAACATAACATTGTTCGGGTGGTTCTCGCGAAATAGCTCGAAAACTGAAAAAAGTCTTGAAAATTTCACCAAATTGCAGCTAAAGATGCGTTTTGGTTTTCGAGCTATTTCGCGAAAACCACACGAACAATGTTATGTTCTGACGAATATACTTTGTAGAGGAGTAAATTATCTAATGGAAAACCTAAAATCCAGCCAAATCGGTTCATTAGTACTCCCACACGAAGACACACAAGTTGAGGGTTTTGGGGCAGCCGCCGCGCCGACCGAAATCGTGGCGAGACCCGCACGCCCGATCGGCCGTTTTCCCCCCTTCGAACCGCCACTTCGTTTGACTTCTATAATATAGTCAGAAAAATAAGCCTGATAGAAAGGCCCTTGGAGAAGCCTCACGAAAAATAGAAGGGCAGCCTCCAATAGAAGGGCGTCTAGACGCGTCTCCAAAAGACTCTTGAAAAATAGAAGGGCATACCCTTCTAATAGAGATTTTACGGTGATCGTTCACGGTAGAATCGGGATCAAATCGAATTTTGATTGATTTTCCAACCAACGCGTTACACTATTTACAGATGAAGAAACATGTACATCTACAACTTGTCTCTATGGTGGAACGTGTGAAGAAACGAGTACCGGCGGCTTCAAGTGTTCATGTTTGAGCCTTTATTCAGGAGAACGTTGTGATGGTAAAACTTTACTGAAAAGAGACATCATCTGAGATTTCCGAGCATTGTCAAAATTTGCAGATTTTTCATAGTCATCTTTTGCTTTTTAAATCCTTTACTCGGAAAAACAGTGCAAACTTTTTTCCAACGTTGGCAAACTTTCCGCCAAGCGATCTTTCCGAGTAGCTACAGCCAATCCTTACCTTCTCACTAAAACATTTGTTTCGTCGTACTCGCGAGTTGTTTCCGTGGAACTGGTATTCGTAGAAAATTGAAAACACCGGTGAATACCATACCTAGGAGACGTCGTACACCGTCGCCGACTGCCAGGTTTTCTCTAAACATCTGCAGAAGTTGCTGGAGTTGGGTATAATAGGATATGAAATAATCCACGCATTTTCATCTGTTTTCATAAGAAAAAGTGACAAAACTATTCCCAGAAGCTCTATTTAATACTTGTTCCAAAAATTATTGAACCAATGTTTGATGTCTCGGTAACTCTCGGTAACAGTTGAGCAACGTTTACGCAACTGTTCATAAAGTGCATCAAAATAGTTGCATAAAACGTATCTCAACAGTTGCAGAGACTCTTCAATTTTTGCTTAACAGTTGCAAAAGCCCTTCTCGGTAAATCTCTGTAACAGTTGAGAAACGTTTAAAGGTTTCTGCAACTATTTAGCAACATCTAAAGGGCTTTTGCAACTGTTAAGCAACAATTGAAGAGTCTCTGCAACTGTTGAGAAACATCTATGCAGCAGTTCTGGAACAGTTGTACAACAGTTGCATTCCTATGCAACTGTTGAGATACGTTTTATGCAACTATTTTGATGCACTTTATGAACAGTTGCGTAAACGTTGCTCAACTGTTACAGAGAGTTACCGAGGTGGTAGCTGATGATCGACTGTAGCTAATGAGCGCAAAAAGCAAAAGATGACCGCCTGGGCCCTAGTGTACTAGTGTAATCCAGAGGTGGATTTATAGAGAGTCAAACTGGTACTGGGCAAAAAAAAGTTTGAAACTCGGCAAGTCTTGGCAGAAACTGCTCAGTATTTAAGCAGCTTCTGATAACATAACTTTCAAATTCTGTAAATATCAAATATCAAAATAATGCCTTGACTCTGTTTTTAGTTCTGCTATTTTTTCGTTGCCCAGATTTCTCCATCATCGGATAGAGCGCAAAAAGTTATGCTAGGGCCTCGAAATGGGAAACGCTCAAAAATGACTTTTAGAGGGAGTTTCAGAGGTCCAAAGTGTCGCCGCGCCGCTCTCCATTGCCCAAAGTTACATGTCAGACTGCTTAGGCCGCAACCCGGAAATGACTCGGGACCTGGTTTATTCGAAAGAGAATCATCGACTTCCTATAGTGAACTGGGCTCAGATTTTGCAAAGAAGTCCTTATTTTGGCTCACGGAGCCATCAAAGTGTCCAGTCAGTACTATTATGGACCATTATCTTCAGTACTCATTTTCCCGCGTGAAAAATGGATTTTTCAGTGCTAATTTCTACTGGATTTTAGTGCTAGCTGGGACTTTGATATTTTAGTGCTAGCTGAGACTTTAAGGACTTCTTTGCAAAATCTGAGCCCAGTTCACTATAGGAAGTCGATGATTCTCTTTCGAATGAACCAGGTCCCGAGTCATTTCCGGGTTGCGGCCTAAGCAGTCCGACATGTTACAGGCCCATTCTCATTTCTTTATCGACGAATTTGCACTGTAAAAAGCACGACTCTTATATTATTTTCTCACGTGGGCAATGAGGCCACAGAAATAAGTGATTTTGGGCAATGAAGCCGTGTTGATGACGTGAAGAAATGAGGATGGGCCTGAAACTTTGCGCAATGGAGAACGGCGCGGGGACACTTTGAACCTCTGAAACTCCCTCTAAAAATCATTTTTGAGCGTTTCCCATTTTGTGACCCTCGCATAACTTTTTGTGCTCTACCGTCGCGGTATAAGGCATCAGAACGCGCCCTACTGGACGGGCGGAAAAGAGTGTGAGAAAACGGGAGACGGCAGACAAAGCAGAGAAAACTCTCACACTTCCTCACACACTTTTGGCGCCTGTGCAGTAGGGCGCGTTCTGATGCCTTATGCGGCGACTATATCCTATGCTGAAGAAATCTGGGCAACGAAAAAATATCGGAACTACCCCTTTAAGATGCGTTATCTGTAAAACCTGGACTTCCCTTGGCACTAGCGTCGAAAGTATTTCAGATCGGGACTATACTCTGTCCATACATGTATATTGTTGACCTTTTTCAAAAAACAGTACCAGTTTGGTTCTGTACCGTCCCCCCTGTCCAGGGGGTGTCAAAAACGACTTTTCAGGTGAAAAAATCTAAAAAATTGAACTTTGAGCTAACTTCAGGAAAATTTTGGTGGGTGTTTGGGGTACCCAGGGAAGTGTACAAAAAATTTGGCAACTCTCAAAAACTACTAAAAATATTTTTTTTCTCACTTTTTTACACTCACTTTTTGGCTTTCCAATTTTTTCTCAAAAATTTTCAACACTTCGACATGGATTTTTTATTTTTGCCGTAAAGCCCTCTAATCAGCGGTTATTTTTGTTTTTTTACTTCCGCAAAAATGCTTGACCATCATGGAGAAAGATCAAACTGAAGTTGGGGCATTTTTTGTAAAAAGTGTCACTTCAAAAAATAAACATTTTCATATGATTTTGTTGAATAAAATGGTTATAGGGGATCGATAGGAAATTCAATGCTGATCATTTTTGCAGTTGATCACTTTTTCAGAAAATCATTCTCTGACGAGATACAGCCGTTTTCCCGAAGGGCACCTCAAGGCGCGGCAAGACGGCCGGTGAAGGGGTCTCGGTAAATCTCTGTAACAGTTGAGCAACGTTTAAAGGTTTTTGCAACTGTTTAGCAACATCTAAAGGCTTTTTGCAACTG
>LR539403.1:24540-43089 GCA_900536315.3 Caenorhabditis becei | reverse complement strand
TTAATGCACTTTATGAACAGTTGCGTAAGCGTATCCCAACAGTTGCGTAAACGTTGCTCAACTGTTACAGAGAGTTACCGAGGTGGGCGACACGCCGACGCGCGCGCCAAAAACTGCTGTTTACTCTATCGACCATAACTCTGGAAGGAGACACGGTACAAAAAAGTGATCAACTATAAAGTTGTAGAGGAGACGATTTCCTATCGATTTCACATCTTTTCAATTCAAAAATCTCGAAAATTGATTAAGAAAAGATAGCTTGAATGTCAATGTTGTTAAATTGAAGATGTAGCTCTTATAAATAAACCAAAGATATATTTAAAACATGACACACATATTTTTAGTAGTTTTGAGAGTTGCCAAATTTTTTGTACACCCCCTGGGTACTCCAAACACCCACCAAAATTTTCCTGAAGTTAGCTCAAACTTCATTTTTTTTTTAGATTTTTTCACCTGAAAAGTCGTTTTTGACACCCCCTGGACAGGGGGGACGGTACAGGACCAAACTGGTACTGTTTTTCGAAAAAGGTCAACCATATACATGTATGGACAGAGTATAGTCCCGATCTGAAATACTTTCGGCGCTAGTGCCAAGCTTCTTCACAAAAAGTCCAGCTTTTACAGATAATGCATGATGCGCAGTTCAACGTTTGGACAGAACTCTACGCAATTTTCATTGTAGTTTTCTGAAAATATCTGCGTCTCTCATTTTAGTGTTATCTCTCATTACTTTTTGAAAACTTCGGTATGCAATAGTTGCGTACAGTGCTTAAGTATTTTCCACCGGTTTCGTCCGAAAGTTCACCGGTTTTGTCTTCACCGGTTCCGTCAATTGAGCAAAGATTACCGAAGTTCGGAAAAATTTTCCATTGAGACTTTCTGAACGTATTTTCTTTCAAAATTGAATAAGCCTTCCGAAACAGCCGTGAAAAAAACTTTGGCATGAAATTCAAACAGGGTACTGCATGGAAGCTATAACTATAGTGACATGCGACTCTAAACGGCGAAACCGCCGAGTATCGTCACACGCGGAAGAATTCAAACAGGGTTTTTCAGTGAAGCTTGAGCAGGATTTGAACGTTACGTTAACAAAATTGCCTGAAACTGCAGCAGTGAAGCAGTACTATAATTTTTGTTCAGAAATTAATAGATGTCAATATGAAGATCCGTGTGTCTACGGAGTTTGCTCAACTACAGTAGATGGAATAAGTCCCAATTACATATGTACTTGCGCAGCTGGTTGGACCGGACTACATTGTGATAAAAGTATTTTGGTACTGCTATAGTTTGATGATTATTGTTTTCAGTGATTGATTACTGTAATCCAAGCCCTTGCGAGTACAACAGTACATGTAGCCCATTTTTCAAAGGCTACAACTGCACATGCTTGGCAGGACTGACTGGAATAAATTGCAGCACAAGTTTTTCTCTTTTTTCCCTAATATGTGAATTCTTGTTTTTTCAGTCATTGACCTATGTGTGGGGGCTTGGGTTAATGGAAAGTGGTTAAAAAGTCCATGCAACACAAAAGATGATTCTGCAAACTGCACAAAGGGAATAAATACTTTCACATGTAGCTGCAGTGACAAATGGACTGACAGTCTCTGTGATCTGAGTGGGTTTTCTAGCAAGAATGTTTTTGGAACCAATTCCATTAGCTTTCCGGCGAAAATGATTGCTCGGTGATTATTGAAACAAAATAGAGTTGGTCCTAATGATACCGTGAAACTAAAAAACACAAGAAGCCGATGATAACCAAGCCAATATTAATACTAACTCGTTTTTCGAGGTTGTAAAAATTCATTCAGATGTGTTGATCAAAGATGTTTTGATGGCTATTTACGGGTACGTAGATTTGAATATGATTTCGGTATAATAAACAATCAGAAGGCAAATAGACACTGTATTCGATTTCAGCTTCTGAATGATTTGATGCAAAACCCATCAGAAATTAAAGATATGGTTCCTTTTATTACCGGACTCCTCACAGATAGCGAAAGATCGAGCTTAAGTTGGGATGTTGTCGACCTTTTTAATTGGATTGCATTCGAAGACAAACGCTTGGATCTAAAGTTTACAAAGCAACTTTCGGGTAGAACTGATACTTTCCAGCAGAGATATATTCAAATGGAATGATGTTGTCCTTGGAAATTGCTTCACATTTAATCATCGTGACCAAAATTTCACATACATGATGAGAAGTTCTGGAAGACATGGGGGTATTCCGATATTTCGATACATATCAGTTGTACGCAGGAACTTTGTTCACTTTTTCCAGGTATTCTTGCATTCATGAAAGCCAGACAAGATGAGTATGCTCCGTGGTATGACACAGCAGCAATAAATGTTTTCATTCATAATCAGAAAGAGTATGTCTTTTCGGAATCTGTGCGATACAACGCACAACCAAACTCCGAGTCTACAATTAATATATTCACAGTAGCTTTCTTCCCCAATAATGTAACCCAGTTATGTTGTTAAAGACGCGCTACACTAGATTAGGTGGAAAATACGGTAAATGTGTGAAAGAAACAACAGAGGTAAAAAACTATTACTACCCTGGAGCCTACACAACAGATGTAAGTTTAAAAATTGGAAGCCGTTCTTAATACCATTACAGGGCTGTTTAAGAACATGCTATCAAGATATGATAATGGGCGCTTGCGCATGTATGGATCCGAGATATCCCAAAGCGAATAACGCCACGTCTTGCCAATTGTCAGAGCGAAGTTGTGTGACAGAAGCTTCCGATGGCGCTGGAGACCCATCAACTTGGCCCACTTGCGTGTGCCCACTCCCGTGTTCGAACCAGGAGTATTCCGTAACGTGGAGCACATCTGACTTTGTCATCTTGGTAAGTTATTGAAAAACTTCTAATTATGTCCGAAATCGGAAAAACCGTGCAAAATTTGTACCATCTTTCGCAAACTCTCTGCTAAGCTCGGCAAAAAGTTTGTACAGTCTCCGCCCTTTACACGCATTTTACGATAACTGGCGAAACCCTCGAACTGTCGGGTGCAGATTTGGGTTTGCTTAAAGGTGCACCCGTTGGCGAAATTTGGTACAAAGTCTGCATAGTTTTTCCGACATGCCATAGGTGCGACACTACCAATTTTGCACTACCTGAATTTTTTTTCAATATCCTTCCTGAACCTATTATTGAATTCAAGCGAAGTGGCACTTCGAAGGGGGAAAAACGGTCGATCGGGCGTGCAGGTCTCGCCACGATTTCCGTCGGCGCGGCGGCTGCCCCAAAACTTTCAACTTGTGTGTCTTCGTGTGGGAGTACCAATGAACCGATATGGCTGGATTTCACGAGCTGTTGAGAGCGACGTCAGAACAAAAAACAAAAATTTAAGTCGCTACTCAGCGAGAACCTGCGTATCTTACTTCATCATATACCGTTGATACGCAGCCATTAAAATTCTTTCGAGGATTCACAGTGTTTGCACCAAAAGCGTCCAAAATTACGGCATTTCGCATGTTTTGTATTTTTGCTCATACTAAAATACGGTACGCGATGCTTATAAATGGGCGTGGCTTCCCAAGTGAACAGGAGCGCGTTTGCATTAGGTCGCTCTCAACAGCTCGTGGGATTTTCGGTTTTCCATTAGATAATTCACTCCTCTACAAAATATTTTCGTCAGAACATAACATCGTTCTTGTGGTTTTCTCAAAATAGCTCAAAAACTAAAACGCAGATTCGGCTGCATTTTGGTGAAATTTCCAAGACTTTTTTCAGTTTTCGAGCTAGTTTATAAAAACCAACAGAACAATTTTGGGTTCTGACGTAAATACTCAGAGGAGTGAAATATCTAATTGAAAACGTAAAGCCCAGCCAAATCGGTCTATTAGTACTCCCACACGAAGACACACAAGTTGAGGGCTTCGGGGCAGCGGGCGCGCCGACCGAAAACACCGCGATTGGAAGGAACTTTATGAGAAACGGATCATAACTCGGTTCACAGGTGTCGTACAAGAAATCCAGTGTGCTCATCGTGTTGCCCGGGTCATTTTACCTACTTGTCCACAAAATCTAACCAAATCCGCCTGTACCGCCATTTTCCCCCCTCCGAGGTGCCACTTCGTTTGAATTCAATAATACATTAATTCCGAGATATAAGATAAATTTTCATGCAGCCAGTATCCTGCGCAATGGCTGCTGATGTATCGGCTTGTCAATCTCAATACCTAGATAATTTGATTATTTCGATAGTGCTACCACAGCTAAATTTCAAGATTTACGCAGAAACGTCGGGAATGGATGTAAGAGTTGTGTATTATAGACAATTGATCGCATTAGACGAATTTCAGTTCAACAAATTCCTCTCGCAACTTGGAGGACAATTAGGTGTTCTCATGGGAATCAACTTGGTAACATTCATTGAGTTTGCTTTCTTATTATTTGGAATTCTCATGGTTTGCTGCAAGAAAATAACGTAAAAGATCAGGTTTATCATAAACTTTCTCATAAATTGTTGAAAAAACTGAAAAATGTAACTTACAACTACATGAGGAGTAAGGTAGATACACGATTATACGGCGCTCAAACTGAATTTAGAGCCTTTCTGCATATTTTAGACCACACAACATTTACAATTTTCACAATGCACAATATTCTCGCAGTGTTGGCTTATTTTTTCATAAATGCTGTACCAGGTAAAATGAGTAAATTATAATGGAATATCATACATACCCTTCCATATCATGCATGCCCTTCAAGCCGTCTTTACCTACCTAAAACCATTAGGTCAAAGTCTCTCCGGTGACTTGCCGTGCGAAGGTTCAAACATGAGCTTCATCAAAATTTACAGCGAAATCATGTCCGTGTTTGAGCAGGATAGTTCTTCTTCACTCTTTTGAGGAAAACAAGACCATTTATTCTCCAAATTATCCTTTGCCGTATTGTTCGGAACTCGACTGTGAATGGCGTATTGTAGCTCCAGATAATTGTTCACAGGTCGCTAATTCGCAGGGTGTTGTCGCACCAAACAACTAGCTGCTTCTTCAGGTTGTGTTTGCCATCGATAACCTAGATTTGCGTGAATCACTCGACAAAATATCTTTCTATGATTTTTGCTGTCCCGAGAAACCTAACTTCAATCTGGAAGCACATTTGTAACGAAGTTTGTATAAACATAGTATCACAGAGAGTTTTCAGCTGCTCTGGGAACAAATCTTGCTCGTACGTTAGTAGCTCTCAGTATCTCACAGTTCGTTTTCAAACGTCGGGTGGAAGAATCGAAAACTATGGATTTCAGGGTTTAGTGTCTGCGCGGAATATTTTTTCAAAGGGTGAGTGATGAAATTTAGTTTTCTGTCAAAATTAACTCAAAAAATCAACAATGAAAATTAATTCAGGTAAAAACCAATATGGAGACAATCTATTGAACACCATGATATTTGTTCTTATTTCATCATTTACATCACGATATTACCTTTTCATCATTTAGATAAACATAATTTGAACTATTTTCTATTTGTGCACCAGGCGTTGTAGGAGTTCCTTGCTATATTTAAATGTAAATTAAAGTCATTCAAGTTCATTTTGTTTTTTGAATGTGTATAGAATGCGTTTCTGACTGGCAATCTGGTTTGTGACTTTCTATGACGGGCTCAAACGGCGTACCGTTTTCAATTTTCCGCATTCTGTGAGTCGCTACTCAGCGAATTGTTGCATTCTTGACACAGTGCCAAAAGCGCTCGAAATTGAAATCACCTTTTACACGGTCTCCTCGCAGCGGGAATTCGCTGAGAGAAATGCGCCAAGTCCAGTGGAGCGCGCTTGCACACAACAGTAGATTTTCATCGAAAATTAGTACTGAAAACATGGTTTTTCGGGAAAAAAACCGCATTTTTGATTGAAATTCAAAATTCTAATTGCGCCAAGTTTGAGAGCTAACTGAATCCTTTATTTTGAGTGGTCGCCGAGCTATTTTAGTGCAGAAATGAGAGAGAAATAGCAACTGGAAAATTAGCACTGAAAAACCGGTTTTTCGGCGATTGTCGGAATAAAAGGTCCAAATTGCAAAATCCGCTTCCTACAAGTCATGAAGAATTCAATTCCGGTCATTTTGAGACCTCAAACGTCAAAAATTATTGAGAATTGGCTTAGAAATAGCAATTTTAAAAATCGAAAAAATTCAAAAATGGGTGAAAATTCGTGTTTTTTGCCGTTTTCTACTGGGAACTTTTACGAAAACGGTTTGACCACGTTGATCCGAATGCAACATATTCCATGCGCGTCCGTCTCTCTCAAAAGTATTGTCTCTCTTCGCAGGTTACGATAAGCAACACCGAATGTGACAAGTGAACTTTTTTAACTTCAAGAATTACCGTCGCGGTATAAGGCATTAGAACGCGCCCTACTGGACGAGCAGAAAAGAGTGTGAGAAAACGGGAGACGGCAGACGAAGCAGAGAAAACTCTCTCGTTTCTCACATTCTTTTGGCGCCTGTGCAGTAGGGTGCGTTCTGATGCTTTATGCGGCGACTATATTCTCGAATTCCGACTGTAGTCTAGCAGGGCGCGTTTGCATTACATACGCTCCGGAGCCGTGGGGGCAGCTTTAAATTCGACACAAAAAACGTAGTAAGTTATGGTGAGTAATACTTTATTGAAGATGGCAAGTAATTGTCACTTTCTCATGATGATATTTCACTCAAATCGAGCGGTTCGATACCATGTTTCTCTCTGTGTTGTCTCGCTCTACTGGTTTTCTCTGCTTTTTCCTGTAACATACCTAATAACCGTCAAGTTGTTCTTCTCAAGATCAGTTCAGTGGAGGGTGGTCGCCTCGCTGCATCCTATATCCTTCTTTCAGTCTTACCTGCTTAATTTTATAGTTTGTTACTATACTCATCTCTGTTGAATCAAACCAGGAATACGACAGTGGATAACTTTTTCCGACTAAGTCAGAAAATTGCAATCCACGCGATGATAATATTTTACGTCTTCTTTGTTCAGAAGCGGTCTCATTAACATGTTTTCCCTCTCCAATCATGAGCAACGATTGCCTAGCTGATTCATGAACAATTTGATCCCAAGGTAAGAATCTGATGAATACATTACAACAATTTTTTAATTTGATTCATTACTTTATCGAGTTTGAACAGTCAATGTGAGACTCTTCTTCGTAAACTAACGACCTGCTGGCTTCCACGATATGCATTGAAATTTCTTTGTACTTATTGCGATGATCTTTCAAAAGCAATGCAGCCTCTGGGTTTATTGATCTGTCAATGTTTACTTCAAGTGAATAAAAAGATCGCTGAAAATACACAAAATTTGAGATGTATTTGTATTTCTTATCTAACTTGAACAACTGTTATAACCCTTCTGACTGAATGTCGATCAGGCTTCCAACCGTCTGGGAACGATCTGCTCAGATCAAGCTTTCTGGTTTTCATTGTGATTGATGGATGGAATATTTCTTTTTCGAAGGTTACTGTAGGTAGAATCGCTGCATTTGGAAACTCGTCGGGAATACGAACATTAAACCGGAAAATTCCTCCTCCGAAGAGACCTTTTCGGACAAAAATAACTCCATGGAATACTAAAATAATGTTCAAAAAATTGCTAAACTTGAATTCAAAATTACTTCGCTTGTTGATCGGACAAATAGTCACATATACATCCTCTACTGGAGAACGGCAGAGTTCCACACTGCAAGAGGATGATATTATAATTACTTGGCAATATATCTTTCACTACCGATCTTTCCACTACCAAAAATCTTTCACTACCTGTATCTTTCACTACCAGTTTCTTTCACTACCTTTTTTCCAGATTTTATCTTTCACTACCACTTTTGTTGCCAGATCCAAAAATTCATATTTTTACCGTTCTTTCACTAACTTTTTTCTTTCACTACCCTTTTCCTTAATCTGATCTTTCACTACCTACCAATTTTCAACCTTTATAAAAAATCAATTCCCACTTCCAGCTCTTTCACTTCCATTTTCTTGGATCCCATCTTTCACTACCACAAGTTATTCAAATTTGGTTCACTCACTAGATGTTAATACCACGTACTGATTCTAGCGAAAATTGGGAAAAGGATTCAATACTTCAGGGGCCAACTTTCATTGGCTCGCATGAATAATCATTGGCTTGGTTATCTTTGGAACGAGTGTTCATTGGCTCTGAACGGCTACTGGTACCCTCGGCAACCAAGAATTAGACGTCTAAGTTATGATTTTCAAGATGTTCCTGTGTCAATTTGATTACTACAGAAAGATACTAATGTGGGTTTCATGCATCACATAAAGTCAAGTAGGCGAATATGTTGTTGCATTATATATAAACCAGATAGTCCAACCGCTGGGCCAGCATTCAGCCTGATTTTTTTGCCAAACTTCATTTTGAGCACACTCTACAGTACCACACTTGGGAAGTTTCTGAAGGTACCGGATGTGCTGGAGGGTTACCTAGTGCAACAACTTGTTCAAAAAAGCCTACTTGACTTTATCTGATGCATAAAACCTACTTTTGTATCTTTCTGCAGTAATCAAATTGACACAGGAACATCTTGAAAATCATAACTTAGACGTCTAATTCTTGGTTGCCGAGGGTACCAGTAGCCGTTCAGAGCCAATGAACACTCGTTCCAAAGATAACCAAGCCAATGATTATTCATGCGAGCCAATGAAAGTTGGCCCCTGAAGTATTGAATCCTTTTCCCAATTTTCGCTAGAATCAGTACGTGGTATTAACATCTAGTGAGTGAACCAAATTTGAATAACTTGTGGTAGTGAAAGATGGGATCCAAGAAAATGGAAGTGAAAGAGCTGGAAGTGGGAATTGATTTTTTATAAAGGTTGAAAATTGGTAGGTAGTGAAAGATCAGATTAAGGAAAAGGGTAGTGAAAGAAAAAAGTTAGTGAAAGAACGGTAAAAATATGAATTTTTGGATCTGGCAACAAAAGTGGTAGTGAAAGATAAAATCTGGAAAAAAGGTAGTGAAAGAAACTGGTAGTGAAAGATACAGGTAGTGAAAGATTTTTGGTAGTGGAAAGATCGGTAGTGAAAGATATATTGCCTAATTACTTTGCTGTTTTGTTTTTCATTGGTTTTAATTATCAATGAATGTGAGCGAAGGTTATCTCTATATCACTTGGATGTTTATTTGCAAGTAATCAAATTTATTCAATTGATAAAGTGTTGATACTCACTATTCAGCGGCGAGCGAATGTTCTGCCAAAATGTGCGGCGGGATACATAATGGAACCGCTGATCCTCTTGCTTCTTCAGCTATTGCATACCCTTCAGAAACACGCATATAACGTCAAGTTCATGCAAGTCCTGTAATTTTTCTAATCGGAACGAAGATAATTTTTTTAAAAACGAAAATTTAAAAAAAATTCGTCGAAAAATTCAAAATCACGATAATTACATCACTATAACTGTCAACCAAAACAACAATTGCCAATATCTGGTTGAATGCGTACAAAAATTACGAGAAACTAGAACATTTAATTTTTATATCTGTTTCTTAAACATTGTATTCTCAATTCTATCGAAATAGAAACATTCACCGAATCTTAGTTTGCTATAGAGCGTGCTTGCACTTGAGTTTCTTCAACAGAGAAGTTCCAATTCGGAAACTTAAGTGACAATAAAATATGGATACATTGAACTGAACAACACATAGAGTTTCTGAAACATATGATTACTGGGATATGGACAAATGAAACGGAAAGGGAAAAAAAAAATATATATATATAGGTATCTTTATAAATGTCAGAGATGTTAGTAAAAAATTATTCCAAAATCCATCAAAAAGAATTAAAAACGAGACAACATATCTCTTGTCTCCTCACACCACAGCTGTCATGCTTCAAAATTTTCGGAGTCTCTGGGTGACAAGTGGTCCTTGCATTATTGCCAATTCCTTTGGTTAAACTGGGATCAGTTTAGATATGGCTTCATTTTTCAAGAAATTTGTTGAGCATCGCTCAAAATCGCCTCAAAAACGAACTGCTAACTTTTTTCTGGAAAAAAACGGAAGTTTCACTAAAACTAATGTTAGGTTTCCCGCAAATCAAAACTAAATGGAAATTTTCAGGCTCGTGGAGATAATTTACCTCCACATGCACCTGTTTGCTATTTGCCACTACCTCCATCACCAATTCCGTACCATGCGAGCAAAAATGGAAGTAGTCATTCAAACGTAAGTCGAATTAATAGAAAAGTTTGGAAAAAAATTCAGGAGTCGTTTGGGATTCATAGTTGGAATACGGAACCACGAGAAGTGGACGATTCAGTTTTTTTGAAAAATAAAGTCGATATGGTATCGAATGGAAGTCCAGGGCCATTAATGAGAACAAGGTCACATTCCCCTAGAAAACTAAAACGAGATGACCACAACAAAAGAAGCAAGTGTAAATCAAAATCTCCACAAAAGGCTGGATCAAAATCTGTAATTAACCAGTTGGACTATCTCAATTCTCAATGTCATCTTGAAGGTTGCCGTGCTGATATAGTTGTTCATGTGGGTTTTTGTATTATGAAATTCATTCATCATATTTCGGAAGTGTCTCTTCCCCTACCCAAACTCTTTCATCATTTGTCTCTTTCCCCATCATTTTTACCAAATTAGCTGTTTAATGTCTTAAAATGTTCAGAAAATACGTATTGCTGATAGTATTATTGCCGCCCCGCGACGAGTCACCTGGTGGGTCTCGCCACAAAAATAGTTTCTGGCTAAAATACGGTTTCTGAACAAGGTTTTGACACTTTTTTCTGATGAAAATGGGTAAGATGACGTGAATTCGATAATTTACAACGAAATTCCAGAAGATTCCACCAATTTTTAGTGAAATAGAGGTGTTTTTGGGCAAAAACGGCAAAATAACAAAAAATGCATGTTTTTGTACTGAAAAATTGTAGGAACTGCAGGAATTTTGTTGGAAATTATTGAAATCATGTCAATTTATCCATTTTCATTTTAAAAAAGCCAAAAAACCTTGCCCAGAAGCTGTATTTCAGCCAGAAACCATTTTCGTGGCGAGACCCACCAGGTGACTCGCCGCGGGGCGGCAATAATATGTAAAAGAGAAAAATAATCATAGCTGTCCCAAGTTGCGGGCGACAGTGATAGGGCATTGCCCTTACCAAAAAAAGTTTGCAGTGTTTGGTGCCTAGCCCTTCCATTTTTTTCTGGGGTTCCTGGCATGGTTTTAGAAACGTGTGCAAATTTGGAAGGGTGTAGCACCAAACACTTTTCAGAAAAAAATTTTCAAATTTCAAATCGGCCCACTCCGGGATAGCTATGAAAAAAATAGAAAAATAAGGTATTAGTTAACAAAGTATTTGTCAATGTTCAGTCCACTCGATTTATGCTGTGTCGCCATCAACTGTGCCAGTCATCAATGTTCTTCAAAGATCTTCTCGGTCGACATGACAAAAACCAAGAATTTTTTGTGAGTTTTTTTGGGGTGATATCTAATGACTCCCATGTTCGTGACTACATATTGTTAACTGCTAGACGAATGCTACGGGCTTCCAGCGCGGACGTAAAAACTGAAAATCGGAATTCAAAAACTGTCTGAAATTGAAAAAAATGTACATGTCACATCAGGTGTTGCTTACTGTAACCTGCGAAAAGAGACAAAGGTTTTGAGAGAGACGCGCGTGAAGTCTGTTGTATTCGCAAATCCGCGGACCGCTGGCCTACGTCGATTTCAATTTCGAGCGCTTTGGAAGCTTGCCAAGAATGAAGCAACTCGCCGAGACTCTCAGAACGCGGAAAATGCAAAACGGTACGTCGTGGGAGCCCGTGAAATGCCTCTACTTTTTCACTTCTACTCTTGGTAATAAATACGTAGTATTATTTTAGAAACATTGATTTTGTCGGCTGCAAATTGGTAATTTTTGTGATCTTCTGGTATGTTCGGGGGAATTTCTGTCGTGGTGAATAGTGTGCAGAGTCGAGTCTGCAGACGTCTGTTTCTGGCAGTCCGCAAACACCAAAGTTAACGCAAATTTGCAATGAGGATTTCCGCAGTGAGGATTTCTGGAAAAAGTACGGTAGACAAGCCCTGCCTCTCGACAGATTTCCAAGTTGGCGCGCTGCCAAGGAAGTTTGTGCGACAGCGCGCGTTTGCTTCGCGTCATTCCAGGAAACTCATGCGTTTCGAATTCCTGTCAATTAGAATAGCTACTCAGCGAATAGCTTCAGTCTTGGCAAGCTGCCAAAAGTGCTCGACCTTGAAATCAACTCGTAGGCCAGCGGTTCGAGACCAGATTTCATACGCGTCTCTCTTCGCAGGTTACGGTAAGCAACACCGAATGTGACATTTGAACCTTTTCTTTTCATTTTGAATGCGTAATATGGAGAGTTTCGTCAGCGTGATTCGCAACAGATAATGGGGAAACGCATGTTGCTCCTTTGAAGTTAGCTATTATCGTTGTATTTCAAACTGAGAGTGCGGCGCGCTTTTTCCGAACGACACTCCGCGATATCTCGCCACGAGCGAAAGCGCCTTTCGGACGGGATACTGTAATTTTTTATTGCGAATTTTCACTTTTTTCATTGATTTTCTACCGATATACACCGGAATGATCATATTTTATGATTTTTATGTAAAGAAATGCGGAAAAACGCGAGAAATCGGTAGAAAATCAATGAAAAAAGTGAAAATTCGCAAAAAAAATTACAGTATCCCGCCGAAAGGCGCTTTCGTTCGTGGCGAGATATCGCGGAGTGTCGTTCGGAAAAAAGTGCGCCGCACTCTCAGTTTGAAATACAACGATAATACGGTATTTCAAGTATTTTTAATAAACTTCGTGGGTGGCCACCGAAGTTAACTCACTTTTTGCCGTTTTTCGTTGCAAGACCCGCTGATAAAACCTCGCTTGATCACACATTTCAAATGGAAAAAATAATACCTGACTATAAACTTATCCAGTTTCAAAAATTATTTTCACATTCTCAGACTGCGTAGGCCGCAACCACGAGCTGTTGAGAGCGACCTAATGCAAACGCGCTCCTGTTCACTTGGGAAGCCACGCCCATTTATAAGCATCGCGTACCGTATTTTAGTATGAGCAAAAAATACAAAACATGCGAAATGCCGTAATTTTGGATGCTTTTGGTGCGAACACTGTAAATCCTCGAAAGAATTTTAATGGCTGCGTATAAACGGATATATGATGAAGTAAGATACGCAGGTTCTCGCTGAGTAGCGACTCAAATTTTTGTTTTTTGTTCTGACGTCGCTCTCAACAGCTCGTGCGCAACCCAGAAAACACTTGAGACCTAGTGCGTTGGAATGGTCGAGTTATTATAGTGAACTGAAGTGAGTTTTTGATCTCGAAATTCTCGAAAGCTAGAACTTCTTGGCAAAAACTCATTCTCAATCGTTTCCTGGTTGCTGCCTAAGCAGTCCGACATGTAAAATAATTCCAAATGCCCTCAAAACTACATTTTTATTCGCATCTCAAGAAAGCAGTGAAAGATACAGTTCAGAAAATGGTAGTGAAAGAGAAAAGTGCCGAATCGGTAGTGTGAAAAAAGAACTGGTAGTGAAAGAGGTTTCAGATCTCTGTGTCTACTATGACAGATCCAGCTCCATCAACTCAATTCCGATGGTTTGTGGAATCTACGATTCCTTGCCCAGCTCTTAAAGACATTAATGGTAGTTTCAAGTAATCCTAAGTTCTCTATTTTTAACTTTTCAGACGAAACTCTGGAAACATGTATGCGTCTCTCACAAAGGTTCCAGGCTAAAGGATTAGAACTTCGATGTGCCAAATATTTGTTAGAGAATTTGAGTACATGAATGTTGCGCAACCATAGTGGCACTGAGAAACGCTTCTTGGCAGTTACTGTAGACGTTCAATAGAGATTCCACGGCGTGTTGAAGACGGAGTCAGCCAATTGCGAAGCCATCAGTTCTGCATCCAGCTTTTTTTGAAATCCAAAAAAGTGAAAAAAAAACTTCCCAGCCCTTTTTTAAATATATTTTTTTCAAAAACTCATAGTCTACCTGGAATACCACACCAAAATTGATTTTAGGATAACACCGCTTCGTGGCTTTTGGCGCCAATCATGTTTTTCTCAACACGCCGTAAGATTACTAGCAGTCACAAAGTTCAGATTTCCTGAGATATTCTAAGACGTTGTAATTGTAAGGAAACCACGGCATGTTTTACTTTCTGAAACACATACAAACTGAACAATCAGTCTGTGTTTGAATAATCTTTATCGTCAACAGAAACGGCCATGAGAATAGAGATACTGGTTATGATAAAATTCTGTTAAATAATAAATTTGAGCATATCTTAGGGGTTTCCAGTCTAGTCAACTGAAAACACGGGCTCCCAATCACTACCTTCGTTTGAACGCGCGCCTTTTTTCCGCTGCGCAGCGGCGATACGCAGCCAAAAAACTCGCGAAAAATTTGGGATTTCGAATTACGTAAACACCATATTCTACGCGCAAACTTTTTTAACGGCGGAATCCCGGCGTTTCTGCACGGAAAAATCAAACACGGCGTGTTGAAGCGTACCGAGTCAGCTAGCGCGCTCTATCGCTAATTAATTTCTTTTAGCGGCAATTCAAAATTTCAATTATGAAAACGTTTGGATTTTTCTGAAAAATTGTTCCTGACCGGTTGAGAAATATTGAAAACTCAAAAATTTTTGAAAAAATTCTGGTTTTGTTGCTTTTCCCGTCGAATTCAGTTCACTTGTCAGGCATTTTCGTATTTTCTTTCAAACTACGGTGCGCAGTCCGCAAACACCGCGATGCCAGAATGCACACTTTTCGTAGGATTTCTAAAAATTAATTAAAAAATGGGGAAAATGGATTACGGTTTTTGCTTTCGTTGCGAGACCCAATTCGCTGCGTAGCGACTCAACCAAGGGCGCACTTGCTGACTCGGTACGCTTCAACACGCCGTGATCAAATGTTTTCGTGTCAAAAGTTGAAATTAATTGTTCCTTTCGATTGTTTGCAGGAAAACGTAATTTGAGTAACAGGAACAGGATGAATTCCGCCGGGAAAACTCAAAATTAAAATTCGAAATCTCCGCGGTTACGGTAGGCATTTAGCGGAGCGCGATTGCTTTACGTAGCGGTTGGGAGCCCGTGTGAAAACCATTCATTAGTGAAATCGTTTTCATCTGGTCCTATTTTAGTGTTGCAACAGACAGCCGATTGTAGTCTTATGCTGGCTCAACTGGTCCCTAAAACATGGATTCGATTTGCAAACGCAAATGGCTCTTTTCCCATCTGTGGCATGCTTGTCTTTGAATGCACTGGAGCGCCACCGTCATATGATCACAGAGAAAATTTATTCAGACATAGTGACGGCGAAACTAAGAGGAACTTACGAAAAAGTACACTTGATTCCAAAAGCATCCTTGCTTTATACTTGATTTTTTAAGGCTGTCGGAGTATTTGTTGCTATACATGACTTGGACCATTTTACTCTTGAAGTGGATATTTGCCCTCGGTGCAAAAAAACTAAAGATGGTATGAAAATCAGAGTTTTTTGTGACCCATGCAGGTTTATAGCTAGATTTTTTGCATTTTTAACCTTTTTTTTTGAGAAAACAGATTGGTTGTGACCGATGTTATCAAGATGGATGTGAAATAAAGGAACGAGATGTTGCGGATATGCAAGCATTTTTTAAATGCTCGCATAAACTCACCCCACTTGACGATGCTACTGATGACTGTCATTGCCAAACATTTTTAATGGCGAAGTATTTAGGTGCAGATAGCTTGTGAAACTCTATAAAAATTGAACCAATTTTCAGGGATGCACCATCATATTCGTTATCACGAGAACACTGATGAATACTTGACACCAAACAAAATTAAAAATCCAGAAAAAGATGGAAAAAGACAGAAGGATACGCAAAGAAACTAAGAAATCGTTTGATTCGAACAAAAAAAATTTTTTAACTGTACGTCTAGAAAAAGTATGATCAGTACCGTTTTATTGGGATTATCTCTATGGTATTGTATGCCTCGATTCATATTTGATTCTGCTGACTATTCCATTAATTTTGTGACTACGATCTGAAATGAACAGTTCTTTGTTTGATCTTTTCCCATACGTTTACAAATCTACAGATGCTGTAATTTTTCGGAGTCGATCAATAGACAACACTGGTTGGGATGAAGTTTTTGAACCAACTTATACTGCGACGGAACATTCTCGTCGATTACTGTTAGAATGGGTCGTGGATACAATTTCAATATTTTTTAGTTTATTCTTGTGCATCTTTTTATGGAATAGGAAACGTTTGCTGTTCTCATTCTCGGTAGTTATTATTGTTTTAATTTGAAATGCGTAATGGGCAATTTTTCGTCAGCGCGTCTCGCAACGAATATCGGAAAAATCGTGCTGCGCCTTTAAAAAAGCTACGGTATTTCATGCTTTTCGAGTAAACTTCGTGGGTGGCTACCGTAGTTTTTTTTAAGGCGCAGCACGATTTTCGCCGGCGTTCATTACGCATTTCAAATGAAAATAATACTATAAATATTCTGAATTAAATACTGTATGTGGGTTTCTTTCAGAATTCGATCACTTTTGCAACGTTTGCCGCTCAATTTCTGTATTGGCCTTTCTACATTTCATCAACTTGGCAGACAATGTTCTTACTATCAGGGAATCCACCAATTTATCCTTCCGTGTTACACTGCTCGTTGCTGAGACATTTTGTTTTGGCTTTTTTCCAATCAGCGGGGTTGATAACTGTTCCAATCACCATTGATCACATTTTTGTTGTTTTTTGCAAAAAGCAGATAGAATTTCGAAAAATGATTGCCATTCAAGGCTGCATCACTTTCCTGGAGGTGTTTCGTCTTTCACTTATCTCATAGTAATACTGGTAGTGTTTTAGCTATGTTTCACATTAGCTCATCTAGCAGTGGGTAACGTCACCATTAATGATGTCTGCGCGCAATGGATCGCTTCCCCCGACGTTTTTCTACTTACAGTATGACACTAGAAAGAACTTTGTTTTGATTCTGATTATAGATGTCATTCAATAACACATTGCAACTATTTTCAGTCTTAGCAAATTTAACGCTTGTGTTAGTTCAATACTTTGACACTCACTTTGTCAGAAGTGAGTTTTTTCTTTAATTTTTCTCATCTACATTTTTTAAACTAGAGAACATGATCGAACAGAGTACGATGAGCAACTCAAAAGTTTTGCTTCTACAAAGTACCACAGAATGCTTGTTGTCATTCCCTCTGACAGTTCGACAATGGAACGTGCTTTTAGCAGGTTTGCTCGCAGTGATTCTTCGAACAATTTCATATACAGGAGCAAAACCTACAAATTATTTCTGTGCATATGGGTACATGTTCTCATTCGCATGTGCTTTTGTAGTTCCTCTGGTCAGCATGCTGTGCTTTAGATCTTTCAGAGAAGAATTACTCAAAGTATTTTCGTGCTCACTGATAAAATTATGACAATAAAATGTTCCAACAATGATCGTTTCAATTCTGTAAAAACCAGTCAGTCGGCGACATATATACGGAATATATATATATAAGGAACCCTTATAAAAATCTTGTGCACTGTGACTAGGGAAGTACTTTTCGGACCAGTGCTAAACTTCTCCGAAATAGCCCAGATCGATTCATTTCATGATTACTGAACAATAGTTCAGTACATCATTTTTGCGGAATGAGCCATCTGAAGCCGTGGCGGGCTCCAGAAGTGGATGAAAAAGCCCATTTTTGGCCTGTTTGGGGCTGTATTTAGATGGGTTCCCGGCACTTTTTTGAGGGCTCGGTAATTCTCTGTAGAGATGGTTACAACTTTCTACAACTTTTTCACGGCCTCTCAGCATGATTTCGGCGCGCCATCGGCGAGCGCGCGGAGGCTCGGCGCGGAAACGGCGAGCGCGCCGCAATCGGCGAGGGATCGGCGCGCGCGCCGATGGTCCGGCGCGGAATCGGCGAGCGCGCCCCAGAAATCGGCGCGCTCGCCGATTTCATGCCGATTTTGAGGTGTCGGCGCGCGCGCCGATGCCGCGCCCGGTGCTCGCCGTTCGCGCGCCGAATTGCCCACACGTAAAGCATAGGAACGCGCGGAAGCCGGGAGTTGTCGGCCGCTGCCGGAATATAGGGCTTCCGCTCTGCCTCGGCGAACTCAACGAACAGTAAAAACATAAGTTGAACACTTCTGCATAGACAATGCAAACATTTTCAAGAAAGCCTATTCACCTTCAAGTGACATTGAGAAGCTTTCTTATTTTTGGCGTTATTCAGCGTTACAGCTGGAATAATAGAATACAAGGATTCAAAAGTCAAATCGTTTTTTCCGGAAAACAGCCACCTTCTTGTAAACGTCATTTTCTCTGATTTGCGCTAAATTCGCGGAAAAATGACTTTTTTACAAAATTTAGGCTTAACCTTTGTGTTCTTCCGTTATTCCATCTCGGAAACGATCTGTGTGATCAACATATGCGAGAAACTGCTTCTTACGGCTCTAAAACCCGTTTCAGCTCGCCCGGACTTTCAAATTCGGCGCGGAATCGGCGCGCGCGCCACGAGGAACGGCACGCGCGCCGTGAAAA
>LR539403.1:0-24400 GCA_900536315.3 Caenorhabditis becei | reverse complement strand
CCGTTTTTTCCTGTTTTTCGGGTTGCCGTCCGTGTAGAATCGTCTGCAATTTGGTATTTCAGTGATAAATGAGTAGACAATTGGATAATTGATCAATTTTTGAAGAAAGAAACACGAAAAACGGAGAAAAACGGGAAAAATCGGCGAAAATTGAAGAAAAAATAAACTAAATTTGAAACAAATAAGTTTGGCGCCCGGCCTTTGTTCGCAACGGGGCGAGATTGCAACATTTGACGTCATCGTCGCCGCGAGATATTTGAGCGAAATCGTGGCGAAAATCCCAGTGGAAGCGCGTTCACTTTTACAGGCCGTGTTTTTGAGAAGCTTGTAAAAAAGTTGTAGGAGTCTCCGCCCCTTTTACACGCATTTTACAACAACTGGCGGAACCCGCGAACTGTCGGATGCACCCTTTTATCTGCTTTTAGGCACGGCATGTTGAAGCGTACCGAGTCAGCTAGCGCGCTCTAACGCTAATTAATTTCTTTTGGAGGCAATTCAAAATTTCAATTATGAAAATGTTTGGATTTTTCTGAAAAATTGTTCCTGACCGGTTGAGAAATATTCAAAACTTAAAAAAGTTTTTGAAATTATTCTGGGTTGCTTTTCCAGTCGAATTCAGTTTACTTCTCAAACATTTTCGTATTTTCTTTCAAACTACGGTGCGCACTCCGCAAACACCACGACGCCAGAATGCACACTTTTCGTAGGATTTCCAAAATTAATTACAAATGGAACAAATAGATCACGGTTTTCGCTTTCGTTGCGAGACCCATTTCGCTGCGTAGCGACTCAACCAAGGGCGCACTTGCTGACTCGGTACGCTTCAACACGTCGTGGTTTTTGCTGCGAGATATCATGCGCCCCAATTTGAAACTTTGAATGCTAGCGGCAGTTTCGAGATGCAACGATAATAATCAAGTTTCAAGTATTTATAGAAAAAAACATCAACGCAATTAAATTATATTGTTGTCAAAATCGCCCATTACACATTTCATAAAACTTCTCGTCTACAGAGTAAACATTGAAGACATGGCTTATTTCGACATCTTCTTGAAAACGACGAGTTGCTCTCTGTAAACTTCTTTTTATATATTTACGAACTGTCCAGAGTCCAACTTGTAATGCCGGAAGAAGAGACAATAGATTGGCTAGTCTCATTGATGGATCATCAATATGTCGAACATTTCTATAGTAGTACAATATCTCTCTCTGGATTGATTCCCGAATTCGTCTGGAAACTATGATACAGTCCTCTGACTGTCCCTCGAGTCCTGAATTATTTTTTTTCGTATGGGTATTCTTTACAATCCAAACCAGTATCAAAAAGAACCAGAGAGCATAGAGCAAAAAACTCATAGCTATCAACATTGTCTCGAAGCATAGGATCAGTTACATTCCTTCTGTAGTTACTGAATGATGATGCGAACATTCGAACAGCGTCTTCGGATGACATTAATTGTCTTCCTTCAGGATCGTAATAGAACGTCTCTGGGTGAGAGCAATCAATGTAATCACCGGAAGCCAAAATTATTACATCATTTCTATCTGAGTTTGTAAGAATAATTACCTAGCATGATTCAATAATAAACAAACTGTGAATGCAAGCAAAATGACCACCTTGAAGGATCACAAACGGGAGAAAAAAATTTCGGAATAAGATTTTCTGTAAAAGTTATTCCGTAATTTATGTCTTAAAAAAATATTATTGCCGTCCCGCGGCGAGTCACCTGATGGGTCCCGCCACGAAAATGGCTTATGACTAGAATACGGCTTCTGAGCCAGATTTTGACAATATTTCTGGCAAAAACGGATAGGATGAAGTGATTTTAATCATTTCCAACTAAATTCCAGCAGTTTCCCCCTTGTAATTCGAGAAAATTGGCTGTTTTTGAGAAAAAATCATAAAAAAATGAAAATCGGTAAAACCTGCTGCAATTTAGTTGGGAAAGATTGCATTTATTATTGCCGCCCCGCGGCGAGTCACCTGGTGGGTCTCGCCACGAAAATGGCTTCTGGCTGTAATACGGCTTCTGGGCAAGGTTTTGACATTTTTTCTGATGAAAATGGGTGAAATCAGGCGAATTCAATAATTTCCAGTCAAATTTCAGCAGTTCCCACCGATTTTCAGTGAAAATAAGGTGTTTTTGGTAAAAGCGGCAAAACACCCAAATATGCATGTTTTTGTACTGAAAATTGGTGGAAACTGCTGAAATTTGATTGGAAATGGTAGAAATCACCTGATTATACCTATTTTAATCAGAAAAAGTCAAAAAACCTTGCCCAGAAGCCGTATTACAGCCAGAAATAATTTTCGTGGCGAGACCCACCAGGTGACTCGCCGCGGGGCGGCAATAATACACAATTCCATCCGTTTCCATAAGAAAAAAGTGCCAAAACTCTGTCCAAAAGCCGTATTTCAGCAGAAAACTATTTTCGTTCAGTTTCATAATAGAATTTTCGTGGCGAGATCCATCAGGTGACTCGCCGATGGACGACAATAATATATTTGTGTTATTGTTCCAACCTTCTGTTCTTTTGGAAGTTCAGAGAACCCTGGATACGAACTCAAGATCCAGTCAGCTACCAAATCGCATTCCTTGGAACTGACTTCATTAGCTTCTTTATAAGTGACGGCCTTTGGTATTCGTGTCTTTAAAAACACATGGTTGATAAGAATAAAGTTCGAGAAAACATAAGAGAGAATAAATTCCACAAGAAAAGGTGAGAGCAACCGCAATCTTGAAGAGAGTTCACCGTTTCAGCAAACTTCTGGGCACATTACTACCGTCTTTGTTATTTCTTGGTTCTTTCACAACTTTTTCAATGTTCATCGTCGACTAGTGTGTCGTGTCGACTCGTGTCGAAGTCGACTTTGTCGACGGATGTCGAAAAAGTCGACTTCGACTAGTCGACAGGCTGTCGACTGTCGCCGACTGTCGACAGAGTGTCGACTAGTCGATGTCGACTTTTGGCGACAGTCGACAGCCTGTCGACAGCCGACTAGTCGACTAGTCGATGTCGACTGTCGACGACTGTGGGACTTATGGCCGAGTGGTAAAGTTCAAGTTCTTTTTAAAAACAAAACCATCTCAGTTCGATTCCTCGGTTTGATAACTGTTTTTTGCTTCAACAAAGGGATGACAAGAGGCATTTTTAACTTATAAAAATAGAAATAACTAGTGAAAAATGTTGTTTTTCTCATTTTGGAACCATTTTTCGAAGGTTATTCGATCTAAACCAAGTTTTTGATAACATTTTCCTTATTATGAGCGCCGTTGCCGCGCTATACGCGGAAAAAGTACTCCGATACGAGCAACATGCACGGTGAGTACACAAATTGGCTAAAAAACCCCAAATCTTTTTTCCTACTGAAGTTTCAACTAAAATTAGAAAATATTTATTTTAAAAAAGTTTATTTGATAAATAGGAATTTTCGCCATAAATTCAATTTTAAAAAATCTATTTCGATTTCCTATTCGAATTTGATAACAATTTCTAAAAACAACATTATTTCAAGTTTTTTCGAGAAATTGCTAGAATTTTCTTTTAAAAAAAGCATTAATTTCAACGATAACGGCCGAAATTCAACTAAAAATTGTACAAAAATCGTCCAAGAGGGTGATTTTCTAACAAGAAATCACAGCTTCTCAATGTTTTTCAAACAACTTTTAATTAGTTTGGAGGTTATTGCCAATTTTTGTACATACAGTGCACGAAAATATTATGAAAAACTTCTTTTAGAACAAATAACCTTCTAAAAATCGTTGCAAAATGCGAAAAACAACATTTTTCATTAGTTATTTGCATTTTTAGAAGTTAAAAATGCCTCCTGTCATCCTTTTGTTGAAGCAAAAAACAGTCCTCAAACTGAGGAATCGAACTGAGATGGTTTTGTCTTCAAAAAAACTTGAACTTTACCACTTGGTCACAAAAAGTCGAAAAGTCGACGGATGTCGACGAATGTCGACTTTCTGTCGACAGTCGACACTGCCTGTCGACAGTCGACAGTCGGCGACTGTCGACACTCGTCGACTGTCGGACTTCGACTGTCGACACTAGTCGACGGCCGTCGACACTCTCCAGTGTCGACTTTCTGTCGACTATCGAGTCGACACGACACACTATCGTCGACTAACAACGTGCTGCAAACCCATAATAGTGAAAGGCCCATTAAGAAGAAAAGACGGTAGTGAATGTGTTTTTCAAATTTCTGAGCTTCAAGTGTAAATGAAGTGTATTCTTGTAAGTGTCAGAAGTCTCGAATATTAGATGCTTCGGACAGAAAAAAATTACCTGAAACACACTTTCTCCTTGTTCGTGATGTACCACCCTTCGAACGCTTTCAAGCTTAGCATAGTTTGCTCCTAACGTATTGAGAATAGGCATTCCTCCTTCTTCGACACTTTCTAATAATGATGAGTTGGGCGAGCAACTGAAATCACTTGGGCCAGAATTGCTAAGAGACTCGATATCCGACCCTCGTTTCCCATAAGCATCTCGATATTTTTGAACGGCTGAAAGTGTGGAATCATAAAAATAGTAAAATTCGAGCCACCTTCTCGCTTCATTCCGACGGCGATACATTTTCCAAACCTGCATGATCTGCACATGCACCGTATCGCTGTAAACGTTATTGCACGTTCCTTTTCTATGTAATGTACAGGACTAACCCAAAGTATGGAAACTGTTGCATCTCAAAACTCAAAAACAAAATTTTAAATTTTAGCACAGCGCACGATATATTGCAGCAAAAAGTACAGTAAGAATTATGAACCCGGTCATCTTTGGCTTCTTACGTTTATTAGCTACAGGAGTTTATCACTTAGCTACTATATATATCATTGATTTATACATAATTGGAACTAGTTTCATTTAACCCGGGATTGACGCATTGCCAACAAGCCTAACATTTTCGTAGTTAGTGAGTTTCGCCATGAAAAAAAAACGGAGCCCAAGGAGATTTGAAAGACGGCGCCAGTGTATCTGGTAACTGAGAAGAATTCTCATTTTTCTCTTTCTCGTCGCATCTGGTCTTACTTATTATTGCCGTCCCGCGGCGAGTCACCTGGTGGTCTCGCCACGAAAATGGTTTCTGGCTGGAATACGGCTTCTGGACAAGGTTTTGCCATTTTTCATGATCAAAATGGGTAAAATAACAAGAATCCAATCATCCAGCCAAATTCCAGCAGTTTCACCAATTTTCAGTACAAAAACATGGATTTTTAGGTATTTTGCCGCTTTTTACCAAAAAGCACCTCTTTTCACTGAAAATCGGTGAAAACTGCTGAAATTTGGTTGGAGAAAACTGAATCAACGTCATCTTACCCAGTTTCATCATAAAAAGTGCCAAAACCTTGTCCAGAAACCGTATTTCAGCCAGAAACCAATTTCGTGGCGAGACCCACCAGGTGACCCGCCGCGGGACGGCAATAATAGTAGTCTTTGTTAGTCAAATGTCTTACTTAGTAAAAGTACTCGGTAATTTTTTGTAGAGTTGTTTACAACTTTCTACAACTTTTTGAGAAGCTTGTAAAAAAGTTGTAGAAGTCTCCGCCCCTTTTACACGCATTTTACAACAACTGGCGGACCCCGCGAACTGTCGGATGCACCCTTTTATCATCTTTTGGGTATATTGAACGGTGCGCCCGACAGTTCGCGGGTTTCGCCCATTGTCGTAATATGCGTGTAAAAGGGGCGGAGATTTCTACAACATTTTTACACGCTTATCGAAAAATTGTATTAGAAAGTTGGAAACAACTCTACAAAAAATTACCGAGTAGTCAGAAGTTGGTCGGCTTTTATATTTTTTAGAGAATGAGATTGTGCTCGGGACGATTCATCAGATTTTTTGAGAATTTCCTAATCTAGTCTTAGAACAACCTTCCTTTGTAAAACGTTTTATCACTCACTAGAAAGTATTTCACATTTTCCGTTTCCTCGACAACGGTATCCTTTGTTTAGTGCAACAGATCTCCGGAAGAAAGCAGCACATGCTCTATAATTGAAAAAAAAAAACATCTCAGTTTATTGCGGAAGACTTACCTACAGGCTTCCGCTCCAAAATGAATTCCGTTCCCAATTTCTCCGCAGATACTACATGGTGGTTTCTCCGCTTTTGATTGACTCATTTAGTTTTTTCTTCCTGTGATTATTATGGGTTCGCAGTCTGTTGTCAGTCGACAGCGGCGCCGGGCAGCGGGTCTCGCCACGAAATTGACGGGAGTACGGTCGAGAGCCGGCGCCGTGTAGATTTACGAGGGGAGGGGGAGGGTTTTTTTAAAATTATTATTTCAGAAAATCCATCGAAAACTGCTGAAATAATTATTTTAAAAACCCTACCCCTCCCCCCGTAAATCTACACGGCGCCGGCTCTCGACCGTACTCCCGTCAATTTCGTGGCGAGACCCGCTGCCCGGCGCCGCTGTCGACTGACAACAGACTGCGAACCCATAATAATATAATTATTCTCGTTGGAAAACATTGGGGAAACACTCAATGACTGATGACCAATTATCACTGGCGAAATTATCTTCTTCCGTTCATTCGCTAATGTCACAATCGAAGTTCACATTCGAAATTTCAATAAGACGCGAACGATATATCGCAACGAAAACTACAGTAAAATTTTCACTTTTCAGTGATTTTCGACTGTTTTATTATTCTTTTCATTTAAAATGCGTAATGGACGCCAGCGAAAATCGTGCTGCGCCTTTAAAAAAATTACGGTGGCCAACCACGAAGTTTACGCGAAAAGCATGAAATACCGTAGTTTTTTTTGAAGGAGCAGCACGATTTTTCCTTTTTTTTCCGCTTTTCGCTGCTATACCCGCTGACAAAAATCGAGGAATATAGTCCCGATCTGGAACAGTTTTGGCGCTAGTGCCCAGGGAAGTTTGGGTTTCAGAAAGAAACGAATTTTAAGCCAGTGAGTATTCGCCGTGTTAGTAGTGAAACGGGTGGCAGTAAAAATACTGGATAGTAAGAAATATGGGGTAGTGGAAATTCCGTGAAATAAAAAAGATAGTCAATAAGTGTTTGCATCGACCAGGTTTCAATGATAAGAGGCAGAAATGGAATTGCATAAAAATTTACAAAACGTGGATCAAAATTTACATACTCTTTCAGAATCTTTTCAAGACATCTTTGTACAATGAAGAGCTTGAAATAAGTACAGAACAACTTTTTAAAAATCGATAGCTCGAATAGTGTATAAGCGTTCACGCTGCAGAAACGCAGACAACTAGACTAGTGCATAAAAGTGTACAACCTGGCGTCCAAATGCCACCCTGAATATTTTTTTATGAACAGAAATATGAAAACATTTTAAATATCAAAAAATCAATTAGCACAATCCTTGGAAAATAGTAAAAAACTAGCCTATTACAAATTTGCAGACAAATTCTGCCTTGGCATCTATACCGTGACGGTCGACGGCTTGGACTATAACTCTTCTGAAACACTTATTTCAAAAGTTGTTTCACGAGTCAAAAAACTTAAAAAGACAATAACAGTCACCATGAGAATGCACAAATTCCAATGCACAATTTGAATATTTTGGTGATTATTTGAAAAAAATAGCATCAGAAAAGCTTAGTTGTTGACAGTGACAACTTGACACATCGTGTAATATTGCCGTCCGCCGCGAGTCACCTGATGTGTCTCGCCACGAAAATGGTTTCTAGCTGAAATACGGCTCCTGTACAAGGTTTAAACCTTGTTCCTAGGTTTTGACACTTTTTATGATGAAAACAAGAGGTTCCCGGAGTAACGCGAAGCGAACGCGCGCTGTCGCACAAACTTCCTTGGCAGCGCGCCAACTTGGAAAGCTGCCAAAAATTGAGGGGCGGGGCTTGTCAACCGTACTTTTTCCAGAAACCCTCACTGCGGAGGCGCAACTTTGCGTGAACTTTGGTGTTTGCGGACTGCTGGCCTAAGCTTTTTTGAGAAATTTCGGCATGCGCCTTTAATAACGTTCCGCATCGGGTCGAGATTCGAGCTAAATTGTTTCGAGATCTCGACTCGAAAAATCGAGTCGAGATCCCCGAGTCGAGCGCTCGACCGAGAAATTCGAGTCGAGATCTCGAAACATCGAGCGCTCGACTCGACTCGAAAAAGTCGAGTCGCTCGACTCGATTCGAAAAAGTCGAGTCGAGCCGAATCGAGTCGCTCGAAAATCTCGAGCGAGTCGAGAAGCTCGAATCGAGCTTTTTTTATTTATGAAAATGTTAAAAACACGGCGTGTTGAAGCGTACGGAGTCAGCAAGTGCGCCCTTGGTTGAGTCGCTACGCAGCGAATTACGTCCATCAGCTCCAGCAAATTATGCGGATTCCAGCCTATTTAAAATTCCAAAAAAGTGGAAAATTTGTTCCCAGCGCTATTCTAAACCTATTTGTCCTTCAAAAACTGATAGGCCAGCCGGAATACCGCTGCAAAAATTATTTTTAGGATAACACCTCTTTTAAACTTTTGGCGCCAATTCAAACGCAGGTTTTTCTCAACACGCCGTGAAAAACCGATTTTGTGAACAAAATAATCAATTTTGACAAACTAATACCGTAGACAGGATTACTGTAGAAAACCGGGATCCCGATCGAGCGAGCGACTCGATTTTTCGAGATCCCGGTCGAGCGTTTCGAGTCGAGCGGCTCGAAACTCGAGACCTCGATGGAGATTTTCGAGAGAGCCGTTCGACAGAAATCTCGACTCGACTCGTGTCGAGCTGCGTTTGACTCGGCACGTTAGCCTTTAACACGCGCGGGAATTCAAACTAGGGTTTTTCAGGGAAGCTCGTGTGAAAACGAACTAATTTATATAACATCCAAAGTTTCACGGGGTGTTTTTCCCGACATTTTTAGCATTCGCGCTCCATTGCGAACGACAATGCGGGTCGAATTGCGCGAGATGTACCGGACAAAAAAGTACCGAAGTCTAGAATAATGTTTCATTAGGACCTTAGGAACGTATTTTTTCTTCGAAGTTCATTGGGACTTCCGAAATAGCCGTCAAAAAAATTATTTTAGGTAAAAAATTTTTGGCGGGAAATTCAAACAGGGTCGGAAAAAAACCCCGTGAAGTTTCACATCAATTTCAAGCAGTTCCCACCTATTTTTCAGGGAATTTAGGTGTTTTTAGAGAGAATCGCCAAATTATCCCAAAATAATATAATTTTTTGGAAAAATAGGTGAAAACGGCTGAGAATTCATGGGAACTGATTGGAATCGTTTTTTCTTACCCATTTTCATGAGAAAAAGTGACAACCCCTTGTCCAGAAGCCGTATTTCAGTCAGAAACCATTTTCTTGGCGAGACCCAGCAGGTGACTCGCCGCGGGACAGCAAAAATATGAAATAACGAAGTACTAGGAGGTCGTTGGCAAAATTCATGGAAACAAAAAAATGACAAAATGACTCATGAAACTTTTCCACTGAATTTAAAGGTGAAGAACAAAACTAACATGACGAAGTGTGGTTTTCACTAGATTATTTGAAATCGGAGTTGAAGCTATTAGAATGGTTCTTCTAAGGCAAATGCTGTTTGACTATGGTATTTTTGACTATACTGCTTTTTGACTTTCTTGTGCTTTTTGACTATGGATGCTTTTTGACTATTTTTCAGGTGTAGTGCTATTTGACTATTTTACGCTTTTTGACTATAGATGCTTTTTGACTATTTTTCATGGATAGTGCTTTTTGACTAAATTATGCTTTTTGACTAGTGCTTTTTGACTTTTTGAATATTGTTTTCTGGACGTTTCTGGACCAACTACAAAAGGATACAGAAAGAGGTTTCATGCATCAGATGAAGTCAAGTAGGGTTTATTGAACAAGTTTGTGCACTAGGTGATCCTCCAGCACATCCGGTACCTTGAACTGGGCTCAGATTTTGCAAAGAAGTCCTTATTTTAGCTCACGGAGCCATCTAAGTGTCCAGTCAGTACTAAAACCCTGTAGAAATTAGCACTGAAAAATCTATCTTTCACGCTGAACAAGGATAACTGGAGACAATGGTGCAAAATTAGTACTGACTGGACACTTAGATGGCTCCGTGAGCTAAAATAAGGACTTCTTTGCAAAATCTGAGCCCAGTTCACTATAGGAAGTTGATGATTTGTCAAATTCAATTTTGAGCACACTCTTCAGTTCCACACATAGGAAGCTTCTGAAGGTACCGGATGTGCTGGAGGATCACCTAGTGCACAAACTTGTTCAATAAACCCTACTTGACTTCATCTGATGCATGAAACCTCTTTCTGTATCCTTTTGTAGTTGGTCCAGAAACGTCCAGAAAACAATATTCAAAAAGTCAAAAAGCACTAGTCAAAAAGCATAATTTAGTCAAAAAGCACTATCCATGAAAAATAGTCAAAAAGCATCTATAGTCAAAAAGCGTAAAATAGTCAAATAGCACTACACCTGAAAAATAGTCAAAAAGCATCCATAGTCAAAAAGCACAAGAAAGTCAAAAAGCAGTATAGTCAAAAATACCATAGTCAAACAGCATTTGCCTTCTTCTAATAGAGAGTCCAGAAAGACCAGAAGTCTTTAAGTCTGTAAGTCTGTAAATCCGTGATCAGCATTTGTTCATCAAGTCTCATCAAGTCATCGAGTCATCAAGAGCTGTTTCACACTGCAATTTCCAAAATTAACAAGTTTGGTATTCATTTCCGAGTACCGGAAACTATGTGCATAGTGCACCGGTTTCGAGACGCACTCCTTTGCAATGCATTTCAGACCCACCGCCGACAACTTTCCCGCCTGTTATCCCGTCACCTGAGGAGTTTGCCTAAAAGCTTTGACAACACGGAAACAAAAATTGAGACACTTACAAGGGCTAGATCACTTCAAATTTTGAAAGATGAGTAGGTTTAGATTAGTGCTGGTAACAATTATTTTTTCGAAATTTCAAGTTTGCTGATTTGTGTGTAATTTCCTGAAACTGATGATCGCAATTGCTGCGTAGCGACTCATCCGAGGGAACACGAAAAATGTTTCTGCAGTCTCGAAGTAAAAAATTATTTATTCAAGTTCGATGTTCAAAAGAGAAAACCGGCACTAAAGAGAATTTGCTAACGGCTCTATTTCGTTTCAACGTCTTGATGATTTTGTTCTGAAAAATGTTAGTTCTGTTTTTTGAAAAGATCAACTCATGAACGAGAAGTCATCCAGTTTTTTACCAAGTATTTTTCCTCCTCAAAACCGATTTAAAATTTCTGATTGCAAGCAGGAAACATTAAATTTTTTTTGAGCTTTCCTTCAATGTTGCCACACCCAGAACTGTTGCGCAACTAGCAGACCGGCCGCACCTCACATTACGTATATATGAATGACAAACGGAGAAAACGCCGTCATTCAATAGTCCTTCTTAAGTAATCCTTTTGATCAAAGTCACCGCTTGCCTAAAACCACAAGACCATGTCCCATTTAAACCAAAACTTCTCCATCCATGACTAGCTCAGTATATAATGCTTGACACCAGTATTTCTCAAATAGTTATTGAGCTGTGCTGCTAGATTATATTATCAATTCGGCTGTTTCACGTTCTTTTTTTAATTCCGAATCAGCTCTGTTCTGCGCAAATGGAATGTTCTCATGATATTTGTTGAAGGAATATTATTGCCGCCCCGCGGCGAGTCACCTGGTGGGTCTCGCCACGAAAATGGCTTCTGGCTGTAATACGGCTTCTGGGCAAGGTTTTGACATTTTTTCTGATGAAAATGGGTAAAATCAGGCGAATTCAATAATTTCCAGACAAATTTCAGCAGTTCCCATCGATTTTCAGTGAAAATAAGGTGTTTTTGGTAAAAGCGGCAAAACACCCAAAAATTCATGTTTTTGTACTGAAAATTGGTGGAAACTGCTGAAATTTGGTTGGAAATGGTAGAAATCACCTAATTATACCTATTTTAATCAGAAAAAGTAAAAAAAACCTTACCCAGAAGCCGTATTACAGCCAGAAATCATTTTCGTGGCGAGACCCACCAGGTGACTCGCCGCGGGGCGGCAATAATACTCTACCTCAACTTTTCAATTTATATTTTTTGTTTATTTTTTTTATATTTTTCTGGTCTTTACTATTATGAAACGACAAATTCTGTGTGTCTGTCTGTTCGTAAGTCTGTATGTCCGTAGCGTTTTCTCAGCAACTACTCGACCATTTTCGTCGTTCTCTCGCAGGAAGTTCAAGAATTCTCCCCGCACGGTGCACGAGATTATGATAAGAGATTCTTATTCTGTGAACCAAACAGGAGCGCAATTCGTGTGTTTTAGGCCCTTTTCCCCATGTTCATTTATAAAAACGTCTATGTCGGCCACGCTCAATTTTCGAATTTCGCGTTTTTCAACGCGTAGGAATGAAGAACCGGAGCGGAAGGCCACGGTTTGAACCGCCGAAGGCGGAAAACCAGGCGGGGGAGACGACGTGAGCCGTAGCCGCCCGCCTGGTTCCTTTTAAACATTCTTTTCACATTCGTGAAAATGGTAATGGAAGCCTTCGGCCACCCAAAAAGTTTATTCGGAATGAAAAATTTACTGTAGTTTATTTTTCGAAGGTGCAGCACGATTTTCCCGCTTTTTGCTGTGAGATCCGCAGACAAAAATTTCTGCATGACGCATTTCTCGTGAAAGTAATATTGAATGATTGTGAGGGTTGTTCATCAGCTAACTGTTACCAAATCGCATAGATAATTGTAAATGAATGGAACCAGCCCAATTCATATGTAATTGGATTTGAAAAGATTATCTCATGTGAATGAGATCGTTTGCCATTGCAATAACAAATTGCTATTAGCAATTGAATACTCTGTTTTACCTTGGCTGTCTAGCAAAAACTCGATTGCGAGGAAAGGTCGAACTCGTTTGAAATTTGCATCTAACACAATCTAATTGCGGTATTTATTGTCCTGTCTCCATATTTTCCTTACCGAAAATGATATCAAATTCCTTTTTTTTTGATAATTCGTTTCGTTCCCATATATTATGCGTTCCCCAAACGCTGACACCTGCGTGTTTGCGGACAATTGCGTACTTTTCTCTTCGTCTCTCGATTTCGCACTCTATTTTTTCAAATCGTGGCAAGACCCAAACTTTTGGCAAGCTGCCAAGTGTCAGCAAATGGGGAACGCATAATATCAAATATGATAATTATTTATATAGTCTATTTTTCCACACACAAAAACTTTTTTAGAAAGGAATGGACTAAATATGAGTACAGAAAATCTTGTTTGGAATCATCCTCTGCTTTTTTGGCTCAGGTTAGAAGCAGATAATTTAAAAGTTAGAAGAAGATGGTTTAAACCGTTTCAGAGACTGTGCATTGGGGGATCCTCCATTGGTTGATGAAAAAGAATGGCGTCAAGGAGAATTTCATGAAATGCCAATATGTTTTGAGGAAATTACAGATGGGTACTTTATGAGCAGTTTGATGAAATTTATGCAAGTTGCAACTAATTTGGCGGAATCATATGTTCGTTCCAGAAATTCTTCTCCAGGAGAAATACGTTCAGTGAACCGTTCCCAAGACAATAGAGTTTCAAAAAAAACTAAATTCAAAGAGCTCTTGGCACAGATCGATGATTTTTATAAGGTCAAAAGTTTTATTCTCGGTAATTCATACCAACGATTTCAGAACAGTATTGGAGAGAAAACAGTATGCGTAAATCCCGACTTTGAAATTTTAACAGAAAAAAACAACAAGAGTGAGTGTTACTTCAATTTTTGATAGAACTGGTGACATGTTCCATATAATTGTTAAAATTACAACATAAACTTTCTCATCTGTTGACAGACCAATATTATTATGCATGGGTGAATATGAGAAAGGGCAAATATTGCGAGGTACAAGGTTTTTCTATTACTACTGTCTATTTATCGATTTCTCGAATGTCTAGCTTGTACCCGGGGTTTTGAAAAGCCACGATGTTTCAATGTTGTTTAATGGATTAGAAATTCGTATTTCTTCTGTCTCTCGTTTCTAGTATTTTAATCTCAATAGGATTTTAATCAGCAGATTGAAAATAGTTTACAATGAAGAATCTACTTTTAGCTAATGGGTAGTAATTTTTGTTAGGTTCCGAAAAGCACATATTTTCATGTTCAGAATCCTTTTAAGATGTTCTTTTCGCAGAAACGGTAGTTATTTTTACCATTTCATAGTGTTCGAACTTTTGTTGAATCATATAGAGTCGTTTCCTCGGAAGAGTCGAAAGACAAACCTTCCACAAGACCTTTGCATATTACACCATACAAATGTATGCATCTCTCGATGAGAACGTCTCTTGCTGTGGGATCAATAAATGAGACACGTTCTTTTCACTCAAAATTGGCTGTTCAGAATTCCTTTTTCAGAATTGAAAATTTCCCGGATGGAAAGTTTCTTTTCCTAAATTTTCTTGTGGGTTCAGACCTAAATTTAGGAAGGCCTGCTTCTAACACATTTTTTCAAAATTTTTCCAATTACAAGCAAATTTTGAAGACGAACTCTATTCAATGATGCCACGGACGATTCTCTTTGCTCTCTAATGTAATCAGAAGTTCTTATAACGAGTTTTGCGTGATAATATGCAAATATTTGCGCAGTCCTCAGCATTCTCGATCAATTTTCCAACCCATTCTTCCCGTTTTATCACCTAACAATCGGTAGATGCACTAGGATATCAAAAATCTTCGGTGTTATAGTTTCGTGAATCAACTAAACGACCAATCGTTTATGTCATTGGTCAACTTTTGTTAGCTTGGTTATCAAACTACAGTTGATCATGACCAATTTATCATTTGCTCATTCATCAGTGGAATTGTATTCCTAGGGTTTTGTAGGTTATAGTTGACCAATGGTTCGGATCTTTGAAAAAATGAGAGATTTCAACAGCTCGCCACTTTATCAATATCGATTAGCTAAGAGTTATCTTACAGTAAATGATTTTCTATACACACATATAGATCTTAAACCATCTTCTTCCGGCAATACATGTTTCACCACCAGTTTCGACATCACCAAAAAATGTTCACTACAAATTTTTTTCACCACCAATTTTTTTCACTACTTTTTTACAAAAACTTGTTTCTAACTTCTTTTTTTTTACTTTTTTCTTTTTTTGCTACCAGGTTTGTTTCTCTACTAGACGTATTATGCACTACCCGTATTAGTAACTATCAGATATTCATCACTACCACACGTATTTTTACTTCCTGAAAGATTTTTGACTACGTTGTCAAATCAACTCGCCACGAATATGGTTTTTGGCTGCAGCCATGGAAATATGGCTTCTGGACAAGCTTTTCTTAGACATCGTTCGATAATTTGACTCTTTTTTTTTAGAAAAAAACCACATAATTCTGCCCAGAAGCCGTATTTCAACCAGAAACCATTTTCGTGGCGAGACCCTTCAGGTGACTCGCCGCGGGACGGCAATATTATTTGTAAAATCTGAAATTCGTAGCTGGCCTAGGAATCCGTTCCGTGCGGCCGTCAGGTCTCGAAGCGAAAAAACCGTGCATTCCGTGCTGTGCCTTTAAAAAAGTTACGGTTTTCGGCGCAATCCACCGTAGTTTTTTTTAAAGGCGCAGCACGGGATTCGCATTTTTTCGCTTCGAGACCTGGCGGCCACGCTGAACGGATTCCTAGGCCAGCTACGCGTTTCAGATTTTCCGAATAATAATATCTGGTTAGAAGTGGCTATGAGGGAAAAAAGTTAGGCGTGCTTAGGACGATTTATCAGATTTTTGAAATTTTTTTCAGACTTTTCCAAGTTTACCAATTCATTCTTTTCCAGAAAAGTTATCTGCAGAAATAAACCAAGTCATTCTTCTGGTTCTCAACTGCGCAATAAAAAGCAAGAAGAAAAAACTTTTTGTGGATCGGATCACCAAGTTCGAAAAGGAAATCCAATCTGGACTCGCAAATTATATTCAACAGTTAACGGAAAATACATTGATTCTTGACATATCTGCTTACTACGAAACTACCGAAGCCCATAAAAAAAACGAAATGAAAACAAGAGATGCCATATTCGAGACAGCTCACAATAATGAACAAACTGAAGAAACAGGTTGCCAAGCGAGTACTTCGGAGAAAGGAAGTACTTTATCGGAAAATGATGTGCTAGCAAGTGAGTAGAATAACCAAAAATGAACATATTGACGGTGTGAAACATTTTCTCTGCCTTTTGTTTGACATTTCGAAAGGAGATGATTCCGTTTACCTTTATGATTTCCATTATTCAGAGAATCGTCCCACGTCACCTGAATCCGAAAGTCGTTTTTTGGCACTACAGCTGGCAAACGTTCACCATGAGAACAGACAACTTCGCACGCAGGCGTAAGTTTTCTGGCACTAGATCATTCACTACCAAATCATTCAGTCCCAATCATCGATCACTATCTGTATTATCATTGCATCTGAAAACTGCCGCTCGCATTCAAAATTTCAAATTGGCGCACACAATCTCTCGCAGCGAAAACTACAGTAAGACATGCATATTTCAGTGATTTTTGCCAATTTTGCCGCTTTCCGACAGTTTTGCATGAACTATTGCATTTTTCGTATTTTCTGACAACAATTCACTCGAAAATAGCCCAAAAACACTGAAAAATTCACGTCTTACTGTAGTTTTCGCTGCGAGATATCGTGCGCGCCAATTTTAAATTTTGAATGCGAGCGGCAGCTTCTAGATGCAACGATATATCATTCTCTACCATTTTCTTTCACTACTTTTTTCAAACTACAAAAAATACGGTAGTATATTATCGTTGCATCCGAAAGTTGCCGCTCGCATTCAAAATTTCAAATTGGCGCCTGCGATATCTCGCAACGAAAAATACAGTAAGATGAGCATTTTTCAGTGTTTTTGGGCTGTTTTCGTGTAAATTGTTGTCAGATAATGCAAGAAATGCAATAATTCGTTCAAAAACAGTCGGGAAAAACTCAAAAATAGCCAGAAAACACTGAAAAGTGCACGTCCTACTGTAGTTTTCGTTGCGAGGTATCGTGCGCGCCAATTTGACATTTCGAATGCGAGCGGCAACTTTCGGATGCGATGATAATAGTAAAGGATTTCCCAACCTTTCCCAACATCCCAACATCTCAACAACCCAACAATCTTAACACCCAATATTGTTAAAGATGGAATGATGAAATCTTAAAACAGAGTTCTAAAATATAAAGGTAATGCATGATAATTGGGAGTGAACGATCTATTGCCGGTTGCTCATTAGTTATTACTGTGCATGTGTATCCTTCGTTGCATTTTCTTCAGCGAAAACAAGGATGAAGAATGTCGGAAGCTTGAAGTTGAACTTGATGAGAAAGGAAGAAGGATACAATCTTTGGAAAATGAACGATTGCGACTTTTAGAGAAAGAGCGACATGTGAAAGAACTCAATGACGATCTTCAAGCTGCGCGGTTTCGAATAGAGAAGTTACTGCCACTTGAGGGCGTGGATAAAAAGTTTCGAGAAGCAAAAGAAGAACGTGAATTCTTCAAATCAAAATATGAGGTGAGCCCCGTTAAATATATGAGTCATTACAATTAACATGATTGTTAACAGACTGTGAACAAAAAAAATGACGCCTTGGAAGATGCTATTTCTGAACTTGAAAAGCAAATAAAGACACTCCAAATCGAAAATCAAGATAGAAGCAATTTCGAAGATAGCTTATCACGCATGAAGAACAGTGTTAAGCACTTGGAAATCGATATCGGAAAAAAGAATTCAGAAATCGAAGCTCTATTAGAAGATAAGCATAGACTGAATTATGAACTAAAAGAACGGGAAGATAGGATTTGTCAACTTGAAATGTGAGTAAAAATAGTTCAAAAAAATATATCGTGATTTCAAGATGTTCGACAACAACTACTCCTCGGCATGTAGATTGTCTCGCGGATCAACTAGAAGATGCAAAAAATGACGAGTTAGAGATAATGAAAGCAGAAATAAGAAAGTTGAGAGCTCAAACAGAAGGTTCTGTTCCAGAGAACAGGTTAGTAGAATTCTCAATGTGTTTCTGATTCATTTTTTGTAGCTATCAAATAAGTTCTGAGGAAAAGGTCGAACTTAAAAGAAAACTGGCATCAGAAGAGCTGAAGAACGCGGAACATGTATTGCATCTTCAAAAACTTCAAGTAGAACGCGAGCAGCTGGATGGTCATGTCGGACGTGTGGAGATAGAATTACAAGAAACTACAGTGCAACTAGAGCACACACGCGACCAGCGAGATGATGCAGTTAAATGCTTGCACGAAGCACGAAGAAAATTTTCGCAATTTCAATCTGAATTCGGAAAACGGCTTGAGGAAGAATCGCATATGAAGATTAACGTCTTGAATAATGAAATGGTAGAACTGAAAAAAAAACTAGCAGTCTCTCTGGAAGTACAGACGGAAATGGATAAGAAAATCATGAAAATCAAAGAGGAGAACAAAAGGGCGCTTTTTGAATTGGACGAATTGCGTGAAGAGAAAAGTGAAGCTGTAATAGCTCAACGCCAAACAGAAAGATGTCAAAAAACTATTGAGGCAGAAAAATATGCTCTGAAAGAAAAGCTAGAGAAGACGGAGGACGAACTCGAGCGCTTAAAATTGCGGTTGATAAGCTGTGACATAGCTAAGAAAAAACTTGACGACAGAGATCAAATAATTGAAAGCCTGCACAGTGAGAAAGGAGAGTTGGAAAATGATCTCAGAACCATACAACAGCAGTTCAACGTCGAGTCAATGAAAACTCAACGTCTCCGTGAAGATCTCGTTTTCGAAAAGTCAAGAAGAGCAGACCTCGTCGGCAGACTAAGATCACTATGCACAACTCTCAACTTGAACGGAGGAAGTGTGAATGTTGAAGGCATTAACGACGAAGATCTGATTGATAGCATTGATGATATCCTGATGAATGCTCTGGTTACTGTGAAGCGAGAGTCAGATTCTTTACGCATCCAGCAAAATATGCAAATTTCGGAGTTGTCAGATTTGAAGAAGGATATAGAGAAGCTAAGGTGAGTTATATCATGCAAACTTGAAAATTGTATGTCTTTAGAAGATCCGAGAGCCAATCACTGAATGAAAGTGATGATCGTGTACGTGAACTCACAAAGGAAAACATTCACACAAGGGAGCATGTGTATATCTTGCAAGAAAAATTGAGAGAGCTGAACCTCGAACTGTCTGCAAAGTGCAATGAAATTGAACTAGCTAAAAATTCGATAGAGGAGCTCAGCAGAACTTCGGTGAGCAAATAATAATACCTCGGGGTTATTAGTTGTATTACAGACTTCTATTAATTCTAATAATTCTGAAATAGCCAGATTGCAAGTAGCAATACGTAATTGTCAAATACAGGAAGACCTAGTCAAAAATGAAAATATCATCCTTCGAGAAGAGCTGATGACTGTTGAAAAAAAAAACAAGAAACAAGCTGACAGTTTGGAAGAACTCGAAACCATGCACAGATCGTTACTTGCTGATCATAGTCGATTGCAACATCTTCATAATCTGCTCACTCAAGATTATGATGAAGCGAAAAAAGAATCCACCGAGATGAAGCATAGTCTGCAAACAGTTCCACGGGTAGGCAGCTACCCGGAGAATATGTGTTAATTACTAAATGACTCCTGAAATACTTTTTTCCTTTTCTACCTCTGATCTCTTGCTGCTCACCGATCATTTCCATTAAAATGTGCAGTACTAGGTATACCTAGGTATAACTCAGCCTCTACAGAAAGAGTTATAACTCCTTTGCTCTTTGACTTCCCAGATCTTTGACTACATTTTGCCCTCAAGGAATTCTCCTAGATCTTCGACCACCCACAGTTCTTTAGTAGAAGATAAGTAGGAGAAAACTTCTGTTTCAATCCGAAAGTTAATCTGAGAGTCATTCAATATTTGCCAAACTTCATCTTGAGTACAGTCTACAGTACCATATCATAGTCCATATGGAAAGTTTCTGAAGATACCGAATGTGCTGCAGGATTACCTAGTGCAATAACTCGTTCAATTTTTCTAAAGGAAAAACCTTGTGTCCTATCTTTTTGTAGTGATCCGAAGTGCGCAGAAATCCTAGAAGTAGTTCAAGATCAGAGGTAGTATGTAGAAAAGCAAAGCCCTTAATCTGGGAGTCATTGAACATTTTTCAAAAGAATTCGCAGAAATTCTCGAGTTTCAGCAACAGACAGCGCTCATGAACACGACCATACAAAAACTAGAAACGAAACTGAGCGACGAAGTCATGAAAAATGAGAAGCAGAGTCAATCGTATGCTTCATTGGAAAAAGAACACAATAAGTGCAGAGCCAACATGGAAAGTTTAAGGTATTACATGACAAAAAAGTTGAAATTATATTTATCGTTTTCAGGCACGAAGTTAGTGATTATGTCAGAATTTGTGATAACTTAAAAACTGATCTGCAAGAAGCGAGTGATAACTCCTTGAAACGAAGTGATTTTATTGATGAATTGAATAATCGGATCACTCGAAAAACTTCGGAGGTCGGCAAATTAAATAACAAAATCGAAGCATTGAATCAATTAAATCGGACATATAACGAAGAAAACAAGAACTTGTCACGACAATTAGAGATTCTTCTCACTCAAAATAAGGAACTCCTCCAGCGTGCACTACATGACAAAGATCAATATCACTTGGAAATGAAAGACTTTCAGGTTTCTGGTTGACAGTAAATGGTTCTATCGATATTTTACAATTGAAATTAATTTAGGATCAACTGAGTGCTTTGCGCCGTCATAAAGAAAAACTAGAAGACAAGATAATGGATCAGTACAGAACCATGGATAATAAAAAAAGTCCTGAACGAAAACAACCTCTGGTGAAAAGAGCTGCAAAAGCTTTGATAAATAGAGTGAGTCATATTTTAGGCGACAGTTCTTTCACTACCCGCTCTTCCCCTACCAATTCTCTTCCACTTCCTGTTTTTTTTATTATAAAAAAAATAAAATCTGAAATGGGTAGCTGGCCTAGGAATCCGTTCAGCGTGGCCGCGAGGTCTCGAAGCGAAAAAAATGCGCATTCCGTGCTGCGCCTTTGAAAAAACTACGGTATGTGCCGGCGAAGACCGTAGTTTTTTTAAAGGCGCAGCACGGAATGCGCATTTTTTCGCTTCGAGACCTCGCGGCCACGCTGAACGGATTCCTAGGCCAGCTACCCATTTCAGATTTTATCACGAATAAAAAAACAGGAAGTGGAAGAGAATTGGTAGGGGAAGAACGGGTAGTGAACGGCTTCGCCGGCACCCAGTCTTGAGTTTTTGACTCCCTGGAACGCCTACGGCGTCGCGTGCCCTCCCACTTTCCAGAGAAGAAGAAAAGTTCGGACGGACGAAAATCACAAACAAACAGACCCCACATCATTTTTATATATTAAGAACTAGACTGTCCGGCCAGCTTCGCCGGCATCCAGTCTAGGTGTTTTGACTGGGAGCCGGCTGCGCCGTCTCCCCGGAACGCCTTCGGCGTCCCGTGACCCCCCACTTTCTAGAAATGAAAAAAAGTGCGGACGGACGGACAGACAAACAGACAAACACACGCCACTAGAAACTTATATAATAAGAATGATGATGATGATGATGATGAAGAGAAGATTACTAATGAAAAAGAGTTGTTAGTGAAAGAACTATTGACCACTTTCTGACTTTTCGTCAATTGGGAACAACTAAAGCCTGAATTGCTAATCTCAACTATTTTGCAGAGGAGAGCATTGTCAAACGGTGGTTCAACGACTGAAGACAGCAGTGCGTATTCAGCGGACGAACGTGGCTCTCCACCCCTGGCTGGTAACAATCCAAGCTCTATGTTGTCCGATAAATCACTTCGTGATAGTAGTTTTATCACTTCGGATGAGTGTCCCGTGCATGGCTCACTGTTCAGTAAAATCAATCAAAGCGTTGATATTCAGAAAATATCTTTTTTGAGAAGTTTGTCTTTGAGGAACAAATTTTTTAGCTCAACCAATCACTGTTTTCGGGGTGCTTATACAAACCCAAAAGTTCAAAAAATGATTGATATGAGTTCTCCCAACCACTATGATATTTCCGACTAGTCACAGTTTTCGAGTTTCCTCGACATGTCTGTACATTGTTCTTCGTGAAATTATAACTTCATTTTAAAATAATGCATGTATCAATCACTTGCTCTAAGTAGAGTACATTTTTGGTTTGCTTTCGGGTTTTTGTTGTTCCACGTTATGTCTTTGTCTGAGCTTCACGTCTCGTGCTTGTCCGACCAATTGTATATGAAATATGTCATGTTTCTCTTTTTATGTTCCAAAGTGAAAAAAAACCGATTTGAAATTGAAAAAAATTCAGACTACAATGACAATTTACCACCGACATGTTCCTCATCAGACGATCACGAAAGGAATTCCCCAAGCAATGAAGTTTCCCTAACTCCTTTCCGTTTACGACACGAATCTATAGGAGGTTCAGCCCGGCTCCCACAATATGTTAAACATTCTCTGGCTCAAAAATCAATAGATCCTCATAATAGTTGGGTTCTCGGTGGTAGACTTTTAACAAATTATTCTTCAGGATCTCCGTGTTTGCCACCTCGGACACCAGTACGGAATGTTTTCAAGTCGTCTTCATTACGGTCTCGACCACCACCTCCTCCTTATATGCCGACTGGTCAACAAGTTTTCCAGTTGAATGAGAGCTCGGACTGTACTCTCCAATTTGAACCAAAATCTCATTCCACTCCTAAAAAATTGAACGATTTTCAAGCGAACATCAATGGATCCTCATCTGTTCTCGAAAGACAAGTAGTCGGAGAAGGTGAGCAGAGAGAATCAACAAGAGATAAAGTAAGGCTATAAAACTTTGCCCGAAGACATAAATCCTTATTACAGGAAGAACGGTTTATAAAAACGCTCAGCTATTATGAAAATGTTAACGTTCCAACAAGTAGTTCAGATACTTCAGAGCAGGCCAAAGAATCTACGATGTGGTTTGAGTATGGATGCGTGTAAATAACTTATAATCAATTTGTTTGTAAACCGGTTTTTGAAGTTTTTGCAAAAATAAATCAACGAAATGTAACCAACATCTTTATCTTTATCTTTACTTACTAATTGTTATTACTAATTGACAAAGTCTGTCTGTGTGTCTGTCTGTCGTTCCGCGGCCGTTTCTCAGCAACTACTCGACCATTTTCGTCGTTCTTTTGCAGAGGGGTCAGGTCCTATTCAATCTCGGTGCACGAGAAGTCTAAAAACGCCCATGTCGGCCACGTTCAATTTTTGAATTTCTGCGCTTTTTTAAGTGAGAAAACGGAGCCGAAGGCGACGGTTCGCACCGCCGAAGGCGGAAAACCAGGCAAAGGAGACGGCGTGAGCCGTCGCCGATTGCCTGGTTCCTCATTCTCTCTCATTCTCAAATTCTCATGTTGATTTGCAATCAATTTTCGAATAGAAAATCAAAAACTCTTCAACAGTTGTTGTGATGTGTCATTAAACTAGAGTGATCGAAAAGCACTTGGCCTTGTTGAATTGTGTAATGCCAGCTGACACATGAGGAAAGCAGCTCCGAATCTTTTCAATCCGATCAGTTGAAGTTTTAACTAACCTCTTCAGCCTCTGCTATTATTTAACAATTTACAGAATGTTTAAGTACGTGCTCTTCGTTCTTTTCATCATCATTGCGCTTAATATGGTTGATGCTGACTTCTCGTGCTACTTTTCCGATTCCATCTGCAAATCCATCACTTGCAGAGTGAGTCTGAGCATGAACATTTCGAGAACAATATTTTTCAGAATTGCAAAGTTGCCACTTGTGTCACCGGAGATTGCGTCTGCACTTTGTGCTAGACTGGCATGCAACCAAAGCAAAATGTTATGCTAAATAGAAAGCGATGAACAATATCAACAGAAAATCATTATTCTGATTGGTGAAACAATTTTTTTAAGCAATAAAAAGTTTTATGACAACAGCATATATCTTTACATCCAATCTTTGAATAAAATTCGGCTCCCTGAAATTCTTGTGGGAAACTTTTCGGGATTACGTTTTCATAAACTTTGAAAACTGTTGTTGAATTCTTCTGGTCATGGGTGGTAAATTGCTCTTAACAGAGAGATCAACTATGAGTGGCTGACACCGTAATCATTGAAACATTTATGAGCTCTAGTAAGCCTTAGTTGAATGATGGTTAGACTCAGAAAAAAAAACACTGAAACTCGTTCATTACATAGCTTGTTGATTCATTGAAGGTCAGATGACGTAACTCATCTGAGTCTTCTGGGCCCGTTACCAAACTTTCCACACGTTATCTAGGTACCCTTGATCACAGAATGTCCAAAGTGGAGCTCAAAAGGAGCATTTTGAGCCAAGTTATGCTAAAAACAAATAATAATACACAAAATGTGCATTTGTTCAACTTTTTCAATGTTTCAGATGACGTAACTCATCT
>LR539401.1:0-26955 GCA_900536315.3 Caenorhabditis becei | reverse complement strand
AACCTAGAGAAGAGCATCATCAGCACAACACAGCTGGCCTGATAGCCCCTCCGCTCTCCCCGACCTTAACAGTAAACCACCTTATCATTTTATCACCTTGTCACCTAATCACCTTATCATCATACCTTATTCGTCTCCAGGCTTCCCGAATCGGACGTCTTGCAGATGTAGTGAGTCGTGGTCAGCAGTGGTTCGTCGGAGGTCTGCATTGAGAAGATTTTATAATATCTAGGGGACAGATTTGCTAAATATCCGACAAAAAGGTGGAGAGAGCGAGTAAGACAGAAAAGTTTCACGAAAAAAGCGAAAAATTTGATGGAAAATGCAGAAAATTTGATGAAAAATGAGGGAAGAATGCAGAAATGATGACAAACGGGCGGTCGCATTCTTTCTTTTCGCGCGTTTCAGTTTTCCGCGGGCTGGAAGTAGGTCAACACGTGCGAGTGAGAGAGCGGACTCGAGAGAGACGGCAGACGACGAGAGTGTTCATTGATTACCCTCTTTTCTGACTGTTTTTTCGTGTTTCCTCGCTTCGTTTCATGCAACATCGGTTTCAAAACTCGGATGACGCTGGGAAAATAGAGCAAAAACGAGGAAAGTTCTGGAAATATTTGGTACTCTCCGCTTAATGTTTTCACATTACAGCGTCTACACTCAAACAGCGATTCATTCGAAATTGAAACGGAGCGATTGAGTATTCTCTCAAAGAGTTGGGAAATTTCAATTTGAGTCAATGATAATGATGATATTGTGGACAATACAAGTTAAATACAGAGTTATTTACAATTTTAGTTGCACAATGGTAAATACATGACCCGTGAAGGGTTTTCCTGGATTATATGTGAAGAAGAGCTAGAAGGCTACACCACTGGAACCGGCCCCGTCATCATTTCCGCGACGTCGTTTCTGATCCGAATCGGCACCGCCATCATATTGTCGTTTTCGCCTTAGATTCGCCTCTTCTTGATCATCCTCCACGCTCTCCTCCTCTTCCATTCGTTCATCTACTTCTTGTTCTCTCTGAAACAAAGCTAATCACAAAACAATCAGGTCATCAAATGCGTACCCGAGGCTGACCCATCGCCATTCTAACTGCCTCCTCCAATTCCATCTCATCATGAGCGACATTGTAAGGATTTGGCCTCTCAGCCAGATTCATTTCTCTCGGTCGCAACATCTGAAAAAAGAAAGAAGAAATTCGAATAAAAGGAAAAGAACGTACCTCGAACGGATCGGCATGTCCGAACGCCCTACGATGAGGATACGATGCAAATACATTATCCCCCAATTCTAATATCCGCATAGCTGCTTCTGCTGCGGCCTGACGTTCGTTCATCTCTGACAGAGGTCCGCCGCGGCGTTGGACTGGGGCAGGATTGGCCGGAATGTCGCCGACATCTTCTTCCTCGCCTTCGGCATCGTTCTGTTCCTGATCAGCATCTTCCATTGGATCGGCTTCCTGTGGGTCTGCTGGTTGTTGTTCTTGCCCTCCGCCTCCACCAGAAGCCATCCGGACGTTCTGCTCCTGATTCTCAAGTTGTGAAGCCTTCTTCTGATCATCTATGATCTTCAGAATCGTTGGAATGACGAGTTGAGCAACTCCATTCGACTTCTGCCAATCATCGTCGTCATCCGTGAAGGATTCTTCAGATTGAATTGTCATCGACTCTTCTGACACCGATTCACTTGGAGATGTCGGCCTTTCCAGCAGCGACGACGTGGGGACTGTGAAATTCTTATCGTCCAATTCAACGGGGTACGACGGTCCTTCGTTGAGTGGTAAACTAAAAGATGAACCGTTATCACTGATAACAAGAAGACTAGCTCACCTGCAACCTCGTCCCGAGTTGAGCGTCTCTTCGATGAAGGTCGAGAAGCCGCCGCCTTGCACGAATTGTTGACAACAAGCCATTTTCTCTGAAACCATGTAATCGAACAAGTCGATATTAGTGATAAGGATAAGAATCAGATAAGAAATACTGAGCGAACAGTTGGAAAACGGCGGGAGACAAGAAAAAAGGGGAAAAAGGGGAAAAAATAGTTTATGCCCTAAAACTGATAGCTGGGCGACTGAATAAAAGTGCTTATTATGGCAAAATACATAGTGATAATATGGACAATACATGTTACAGAATGGAAATTCAAGTTAGAAAATAGTAAATACATAAGCTGATAAAGATTAGCAGACCGTCCCAGCGCCGGCATCTCCCTCGTCGTCATCGTTTCCGTGAGGTCTCTTCCGGCTCACGGGTTCCTGGTCACTGGGCCCCGCCTCGTCGTCGTCGTCCTCATCACTCGGATCGTAGTAAAGCAGATCGTCGTCTTCGTCTTCTCTCTGCTTCCTCATATCCACAACGGCTTTCACTGCTTCCTGCAGCACGAGCTTTCCTTGAATCTTGCGAAACTTGTTCCTCTCGTACACAGCCGACTGTTCCTGCTGCCAGCTTGGGATATAGCCTCTGAGAAGTGCTTTTGCGAGAGCGCTTCCTGGTTTTATGCTTCTTAGGTGCTGTTCAGCACTGTCGTTGAGCCGTTTGCCACCATCGACGTGAGGAGCGGCAGGAGCGGGAGCAGTGTCGGCGTCTCCTTCTTCATCTTCAACATCCTTCTCCGGTTCGGCTTTCTGTTGTTCTGACTTTCCATCGCCTCCGCCGGCTTCTCCAGAAGCTTTTCTGACTTTCCCTTCCTGGCCTTCGAACGGCGAAACCTTCTGGTCTTTGAATATCTTCACAATCATTGAGATAACGCGCTGAGCTAATCCGTCCGATTCTTGCCAATCCTCGTCGTCATCACTGAGCGATTCCTCCGAATGCATTGAAAATGTCTCTTCTGACAGTGACTCGCTGGGAGAAGATGACCTTTTCAGCATGGACCAAGTGGGAATTGTGAATCGTTTGTCATCCAGTTCGAGGGGATACTCTGGTCCTTCCGAAGCGTCGAGTTGTAAACTGGCAGATTCTTTGTTATTATCACTGATAATATGATCAACTTACCGGTGACCTCGCCTCGAATTGAAATGCTCTTCAGAGTAAGGCAAAGAATCGCCGTCCTGTACGTATATCTGACAACAGGCCATCTCTCTGCAACATAGTGGTTAGAGCTGATAAGCAAGCGATAATAGTGATAAGGATTAGAGTCAGATATGATATCAGAAACTGAGCAAACAGTTGAAAAATTGCAAAAAAAAATATAAAAAAGTGGAAAATATAAAGTTTATACCCAACAATTGATAGTTGGTGGATTGAATAAGTGCTCTTATTATGGCAGAATACATCGTTATGAACAATACATGTTACAGAATTAATTACAATTTTAGTTGGACAATAGTAAATACATGAGGGTTTTCGGGAATTCATGTGGAGAAGAGCTAGAAGACTGCACCACTGGAACCGGCGCTGTCATCATTTCCGCGACGTCGTTTCTGATCCGGATCGGCGCCGCCATCATATTGTCGTTTTCGCTTCGGATTTGCCTCCTCTTGATAATCCTCCACGTTCTCCTCCACTTCCATCTTTTCAGCTACTTCTTGTTGTCCTCTCTGAAACCAAACTAATCACAAAACAATCAGATCATCAAATGCGTACCTGATGCTGACCCATCGCCATTATAAGTGCCCCCTCCAACTCCATCTCAACACGAGCGTAATTAGCGAGAAGGACGTCGACTTGGTTTATGGGAGGATTTGGCGCCTCATACAAATCCGGCATTGCTGCTTGTACTCTCTGGAAAAAAGACAAAATAAATAGGAAAAAAAAGGAAAAGAGCGTACATGTTCCAAAATATGGATAGGTCTGACATCCGCTCGTTGCAGATTCTCCCCTCCCGGTGCGGCTTCTTCATCGTCGTGATGTACGTTCTCCATGTCTGCTGGAACACTTCGGTCGCTGTCGTTTGAATCATTTGAATCGCGACCGAGACCGGCGACGGAATCGGAAGTACCACGACGGCGCTGGATTGGGGCAGGGTTGGCTGGAACGTCACCAACGTCTTCTTCCTCGTCTTCGGCGTCGTTCTGTTCCTCATCAGCATCCTCCATTGGATCGGCTTCCTGTGGGTCTGCTGGTTGTTCTGGTTGTCCTCCACCTCCGCCCGAAGCCATCCGGACATTCTGCTCCTGATTCTCAAGTTGTGATGCCTTCTTCTGGTCGTCGAAAATCTTCACAACCATTGAAATGACGCGTTGAGCTAATCCGTCCGACTCCTGCCAATCATCATCTTCGTCACTCAACGATTCCTCCGAATGCATTGACATCGACTCTTCTGACACTGACTCGCTGGGAGACGAAGGTCTGTTCAGCATGGACCAAGTGGGGATTGTGAATCGTTCGTCATCCAGTTCGAGGGGATACTCTGGTCCTTCCGAAGCGTCGAGTTGTAAACTGGCAGATTCTTTGTTATTATCACTGATAATATGATCAACTTACCGGTGACCTCGCCTCGAAATGAAATGCTCTTCAGAGTAAGGCAAAGAATCGCCGTCCTGCACGTATATCTGACAACAGACCATCTTCCTGCAACAAAGTGGTTAGAGTTGATGAGCAAACGATAATAATGATAAGGATTAGAGTCAGATATGATATCAGAAACTGAGCGAACAGTTGAAAAATTGCCAAAAATAAACATCGAAAAGGGGAAAATATAAAGTTTATACCCAACAATTGATAGCTGGTGGATTGAATAAGTGGGCTTATTATGGCAAAATACATCGTTATGGACAATACATGTTAGTTACAATCTTAGTTGGACAATAGTAAATACATAGACTCAAAGTTAGAATTATTGTTTCAGCGACGACGTTTTGGACACGGGGAATCGGTATCTGTGTCGGTAGCCTTTTTCTCTTGGTTCACAACCTCCGCAACTTGTCTGCCGACAACAGGTTCTTGCTCGACTGCCCTGACGTTGTCCGGATCGGGGCGACGACTGGTACTGGCCTGTTGACCCTCTCCGCGAACTCCCTGATTGGCTTCTGGCATTCGCGGTATCGGAATAGTCACAATTGCCGGTACATCAAAAGCCGGGTTGGCCTGGAAAATGAAAAGGAGTCATTAGAAATCGGGAAACTCCGCTTACCGGTGGCTTCGGCAGAAGATAGATATTGTGCCTATCATGATCCATTCGAACACTTGGGTCATTCTACAAAAATTGGAAGATGTTGCATTCACAAACAACAAAAAAGCTTACCGCATGCATTGATTGAAAAAATTGAAATTGTTGTGCCATGTCGTCAACGCCTGCATTTGGAACGACTGGTTGATTGAACAAAACAGAAAATTCACGAAGATGAATAGAAGGTGGACTAGGAGGCTCAACCTCTTCTGAATTCTCATCGCCTTCTTCCATATCGACGTCTTCTGGATTCTCGGCTTCCTGTGGGGCTTCTGGTTGGTTTGGTTGTCCCCCTCCTTCGCCAGAAGCCATCCGGATCTTTCCCTCTTGGTTTTCAAACTGCGATGCCTTCTTCTGGTCGTCAAGGATCTTCAGAATCATTGGAATAACAATTTCAGCTAATCCATTCGACTTCTGCCAATCATCTTCGTCATCTGTGAAAGAGTCGTCAGAATGCGTAGATAACGTCTCTTCCGACACCGATTCGCTGGGAGAAATAGGTCTTTCAAGCAGGGACGAAGCGGGGGTTATGAATCGTTTGTCATCTAGTTCGAGAGGATACGATGGCCCTTCCGAATCGTCGAATTGTAAACTGGAAGATGATTCGTTATCATCACGGATAATAGGATCAACTTACCGGTGACCTTGTCCCGAGTTGAACTCGTAGAACAGAAAATTGCCGTTTTGCACGAATTGTCGACAACATTCCATTTTCCCTGCAACCAATTGATTAGAGAGATAGAACCAAGTGAGTTTAATCACAAGACAGAGAAATGGATAAGCATGAAATAACCGAGACCGAGCAGACAGCTAATAAACAGATAAAACTGGACATCAAAAAGGAGAAATTATGAAGTTTATGCCCTAAAACTGATAGCTGGGCGACTGAATAAATGCAATTATTATGGCAGAATACATCGCTATGGACAATACATGTTACAGAATGGAAATTACAGTTTGATGATAGTAAATACATACACCGCATAGGATTTTAGGGAATTAGTGGGGGAAAGGTTATGCGATTGCGTTTGGACCATTCTCGTCGTCGCTTTCTGGTGACCTCTCGTTCCGGTTCTACTGTGCTAGTCGTTGTCTGGCTGGAAAATCAAAAATTGCGACTGTTTGCCAATGAACGAAGCTTACCTCACGGGGCGGGGTCTGGTGACGTCTTTCTGCTGGTGGATGTGCTTGAACAACTGGTACGGGCTGAAAATCAATAATTTACAGGTTATCGATAACTAAAGATTACCTGAGGGGCCGGTTCAAGTTCCTGATTGCGTCCGTCTGCTGGTTGTTGTGCTTGAGGAATTGGAGCGCGCCAAATAGGCCTCAATCCTTCTAGCGGTCTTTCAACACGTACAGGAGGCTGAAACATCGAGAAGTTATGGTTTACTGATAAGCGAAGATTACCGGAGGAAACGGCACTCCAAATTGATTTTCGGCCGCGAATAATGGGTGAGGTGCGTCATCTGGCTGAATATAGAAAGTTATTATTTATCAATGTATTAAGCTTGGCTGACGAACCCATAAATATGCATCAATATGATAATATCGTATGCGCTGAAAAATCGAAAATATCTTGTTTTCCAATGACGAAGCTTACCTGACCGGGCGGTGCAAGTCTCTGAACTCTCTCCGCTACTGGGAGGGGTTGTACGAAAACCATGACTTGCTGAAATTTCGAGCATTTATTTTTAACTTAACGGGGCTGTACCATTTCAAATCTATCAATTACTGCTGGTTCCGGTACTGGAGCAACTGGAGCGACCTGAAACATCAAAGTTCGCATTACCATTAATAAGCCAAGTGTACCTGTTGTGCCGGTGCACGTACTCGATTCCGCCGAGCTGCTCGTCGCCGAGCTGCTTGTCGCCGTGCTCGAGCTCGAGCAACTCGATCGACCTGAAACATTGAAAACATTCAGACCCAATGCACGAAGCGCACCGGTTGAGCTCCTCGTCGCTGCCTTCCGGCTCCTACTCGTCTTCGTCGACGACGTACACGCTGTAGAATACAAACATTGTGAATCATAAACGAACATTTTACCCACCGCTGCTCCCCAATCCAGCAAATCACGATCCGGATCCTCTCTTGGATCTGCGTTTGAATCATCGGACGAACCAGATGAATGATGTTGTTGAGCAGGGTCTGGTGGATCAACCTCTTGCACTTCATCATTGCCGTGCTCTTCAATTTCTTGATCCTGAGCTTCTTCTTGTTGTTCGGCTGGTTGTTGTGCTTGCCCTTCGCCTCCACCAGAAGCCATTCTGACCTTCCCCTGCTGGCCTTCTAGCTGTGACGCCTTCTTCTGATCATCGAATATCTTCACAATCATTGAAATAATGCGTTGAGCTATCCCATCCGACTTCTGCCAATCTTCGTCGTCTTCAGTGTTCGATTCTTCAGAATGCATAGATCCAGACTCTTCCGACACCGATTCGCTGGGAGAAATAGGTCTTTCCAATGAGGACGAGCTGGGGATTATGAATCTCTTATCAGCAAGTTCGACCGGATACGATGGTCCCTTGGAAGCGTTGCATTGGGAACTGGAAGATTGTTCTTCGTTATCATCGATAGCAAGATCAACTCACCGGCCCATTTGTCCCGGATAGAACTCGTGGGGCATGGTATCTTGTACGAATTGTCGACAACATTCCATTTTCCCTGAAACCAAGTGATTAGAGAGATAGAACCAAGTGAGGTCAGTGACAAAGAAGAAAAGGGATAGGCGTGAGATAACCGAGGCTGAGCAGACAGCTGATAAATAGATGATACTGGACATCAAATAGGAGAAAATATGAAGTTTATGCCCTAAAACTGATAGCTGGGCGACTGAATAAATGCACTTATTATGGCAGAATACATAGTGATAATATTATGGACAATAGATGTTACAGAATGGAAATTACAGTTTGACAATAGTAAATACATACACCGCATAGGCTTTTTGGGGAAATAGTGGGGAAAAGGTTATACGATTGCGTTTGGACCATTCTCGGCTTTGCTCTCTACTGATTCTTGCCGTCCCGGTTCTATTGCTTGTCGCGCTGATGGTCCGGTAACTGATTACGATCAACTGCTGGTCGTTGTGCTTGATCAACTGGAGCGGGCTAAAAATCGGAAAGTTATGAATTCCTAATGAACGAAGCGTACCGGATTGGCTGATACTCGTTCTTGATTACGCCTTGCCGCTCGTTGCGAACGGTTCGGTACATGTAATGGATTATACCTATTGGATGGTCGCTGTGCTCTATTCTCTTCAGGCTGCAGACTACAGGCTACAGGCTGAAAAATGATTCTAGAAAACAAATTTTCACCAATGAAATAAGCTTACCTCCTGAATATAATGTTCGTTTTCTCGTCGGTGTTCTTGTAGGTGTATCTCACGAACTGGATTTCGCTGAAAGTAGAAAAATTAGAATCTACAACTAATAAAGAAAGCATACCTCATTGTACTCATCCTCTACAACAGCATATCGTTGGACCTGAAAATCGATGAGTAATCAAACTTATTAATGAGTTAGTCTTACATGACCTGCGATCATCAGTTCTTGATTATCTGCTACTTGATGTGGTTGAGCATATGGGACGGGCTAAAATCCGAAAAAATTCACGATCAATGTATCAAGTATACCATTTGAGCTACTTGTAGTTGATGGTCTGTTTCTGTCAAAAATCTCAGCAAATCATGTTGTTGTACTTGTTGCGAATGGTCCAAATTAATGAGGTCTGGAGCAGGAGCTTCATCGTGGTCTTCCTCTTCCACGTCTTCCGGATCTCCACCTTCCTGTTGTTGTTCTGCCTGTTGTTCTTGCCCTCCGCCTCCTCCAGAAGCCATCCGGACGTTCTGCTCCTGGTTCTGAAGCTGTGACGTCTTCTTCTGCTCGTCGAATATCTTCACAATCATTGAAATAATCCGCTGAGCTATCCCATCCGACTTCTGCCAATCTTCATCGTCATCTGTTGCCGATTCTTCAGAATGTATTGAAAGTGTCTCTTCCGACACTGATTCGCTGGGAGAGACCGGTCTTTCCATTGAGGACGAACTGGGGATTGTGAATCGGTTGTCGTCGAGGTCGACCGGGTACGATGGACCTTCCAAGGCATCGAGGGATGAACTGAAACAGATTTTCTAATCACTGATAAGAAATCATACAACAAACCGGTGACTCTGTTGCGTACATGCCTTTTCTTCGAAGATCGCCCATGGATCGACGTGTTGCGTGAACTGCTGTTCACCTAACATTCTACCTGAAACCTGATGATTCAAGCTTAAAAGAACGAGATCTTAGGAAAATAAGACGAAACATCGATCAAACAATTTGAAAAAGTAACGGGAAAGTTGTAAAATATCAAGTTTATGCCCTAATTAATAGCTGAGGGACTGAATAGAGAATAAAAAGGTACAAAGTTTGAAAATTACAACGGGATCAATGTGATACAGGAAGAAATACATGCGACGAATGATACGAGTTAGTGATAATACTGATAGTTATTCGAATTAGGTGAGAATTGAATTAAATACAACGGAGAATACAATTAATTGGTCGGCGAGTCCTCATCGCTTGGTTGAGTCTCTCTGGCATTCTGGAAGGAAATGGATTAGTTCAACTGTAGCCAAATCTTTCAAATACCTCAAAAACCGACTCATCATCGTCATCGGGACTCTTCTCGTCTTGGTCCAAAAAGTCCTCGCACTCATTTCTCGCGACCATTGTCCTGGCAGAATCCCCGACAGACGACCTGGCACTGCCCTCGTCGGCTGTTTCGTATTCGCTGTCTTTTCTTCTCGCAGAACCCGGGTATTCAGCACCATCGGAAGGCGTAAGGTTCACTTCAGGATTATGCAGTTGAATAGCAGGCACCTGGACAGGACCCACACTCAGCGGTCCGGATTTTCTATAGTTGGCAACTTGGTTATCTTCAGCATCTTCAGCATCTTCATAAAACCTCGACGGTGTGGGAGCGCGGTGTTCCTGCTCCGCCCTTCGCCTTGAACTACGCTGATTTGGTGCCGTACTTGGTCTTGCTGGAGGAATCGTTGGTGGCACGATCGGTTCTCGTGGACTGCGAGACCTCGAACCGGCAGGAGAACTTCTTGCTCGATGATCGGGAGGGGATGTTGAAGAGGTTCTCGTAGTGGGAACACTGAGGTTATCCCGTCTTCTGGGATCTCGGGGTTGGAGACGAGATGGTTGAGAAGTAGGCGTTGGATGTTGAGCACGACGAGAAGCCGAACGAGCTGAATCGCCAGAGCCAGTTGGACCATCAGAAGACGTCGAAGCAGATTCGGTTCCTTGAGAAGACGAATCCGCTGCCTCTTCTGGCTTCGGTGGGTCTTCTTGGCTGGAACTTCCTTCTCCTTGACCTTCTCCACTATCTGCAGCTTCTTCGGTCCTGTCTCTTCGATTCAGCAATCCGGGCAAGTAGCGATTCAACAGTTCGAAAGTTTCCTTGTTCTTCCGTTCTGCGTAACAGGCGAGTACTTCGTAGAGATCCCCCTCTTCTTCTTCAAGTGGCGGAGAATCGACCGGCACATCGGCACGGTCTTCTGAAGTCGATTCTTGTGGAGATTCGGCTCTTCTCTCTGCATTCGGCACAAGTTGGGGCGAAGGAGTTGCGCGCAGGTCGATGGGTTCCGGTGATTCGTCTCGGAAAGCTTCTGGATCCGGTGTGATGGGCATCGACGGCGGCGGCGTCAATCCGAACGGCGGTGCCGGCGAATCTGCCGGGCTACTGGCAACACTGCTATATCCGGACGAAACTGACGAATCTGAAGGTTCCGGCGACTCGGCAACTTGATGTTCGCTGAAAAATTGTCATTTTGCGGCGAAAAACTGAAAAATTCCACCAACATTCTTCCTATTCCTCGGCGAACAGCTCCTAAAACATTCGGCATGTTTCTCCAAATATGCGCGTCGATTCCGCTTGATACCTCCTCCATATCTATCATGGCGCCTGAAAAACTTTGAAATTCGCGGATTTTCAGCGGGAAAACGATGGAAACGAGATGAAAATTGACGTAGAACACGGAAAAGTAGCTAAGTTTCGTGAAATATTTAAGAATAATCAAAAAACAGCTGGAAAAACAACAAAAAACAAGCAAAACGGAGTGAAATTCGGCGCCAAAAGTTTGAAAAATGCATGGCGCCGCCCGTTCAATGGAGCGGGCTTGCATTGCGGCCGCGTGTTTTCTCGGCCACGACCGCAAAATGCGCGTTTGAATTTAGTGAATTTTCTGCGAAACAACTTGGTTTTTCGGAGAATTTCGCAGAATTTCACAGAAAAAAAACCATATTTTGATAAAAATTAATTGTTTTATTCAAACCGCAAGTGTTCAGCTCAGTTCTCTAGCTAAAAACCATGAAATACAACAACATTTCATAAAAACTCAAAATTACAAATTTTCTTGCATAAAATCAACAAAACCGCAACAATTTGATGAAAAATGACAATTTAGAATTTCTCGTTGATCAATTTCTCAGCAATCGCACGAGTTGTCGACTCATCGAGATTTTCCATGTTCGACGTCATGACGTCTTGGAGATCCTTCAGCGATTTCATCGAATCCAACATTTCCTTCTGAAAAATAATAAACTAATTGTGAGTTTTATTTTAAAAAATGTTTACCTTCAATTCCTCGAACCCGAACTCATCGACCAGTTTGAACCTTTTCTGCTTATCAATCCCCGTATCATTCCTCAAAAACAGCTCACACTCGTTCTTCACATTCTGCATTTCGTACTTGTTCGCCAATTTCAAGATTCCGTCGATGTTATCCGCTGAAAATCAGAATCAATCAATAACATTCCTCATTCCCTCATTCTTCTGATCCTTTACTACCATCATAAAATGTCGTCGTCCATCTCTCTCTTCGTTTTCCGTCACGATTTCCCCAACGGAGAGGGTAAATCCGAAGTCTCGGAGAAGTGCTGTGATAGAACCTGGTTAGTTTCCAGGAACTAGGAACTGTGATCCATTCAAATTTAGAACTTGATTTGCTAGGAATGATTAGTCCGATCAGACTGATCAGTCGCACTGATAAGAATGATATCACTACTGATCACTGGATAATGATGGTAAATTATTATCAAATCTCATCAGAAAACAACAAACTTCCAAGAACTCTGGTCAGAAATGAGGTCAGTACCCTTTAATTTCACAGAGCCACCCAATTGTCAGCGGGATTTCCACGCCATCGTCACTAATCTGAATCCATTCGCCTATGCGTTCGGTTCCGGCCGACCTCTCTCCTGTACCGACCCCGAATAAAGATGAGCTCTCTTCTATTCAACCACACAAGATCAGGTTGACCAGAACGCGGCCAAGCCTGTGATGTTTCACGGAGCTATCCAATGGTCAGATGAATCGCCACGTCATCGTCACTCATCTGAATCCATTCGTCTTCTGTTCCATACTCTTTCCCTCTTGTAACATCTTCCATTTCCCACACCCCTGTCAGAAGATCCCCGTTCCAGTCGATCCCTTTTTCCAACAACACCACATCGAGCCAATGGAACGCGACGCGTCTGTTCCATCCCCCAACAGCTCACAGTCATTCCCTCATTCTTCTGTTCCTACTACCACCCAAATATGCCGTATTCCATCTCTCTCTTCTTCCTCCGTCACGAGTTCGATGTAACGGGAGAAACCACTGCTTCCGAGAAGGTTGGCGATAGAATCTGGTTAGTTTCCCATTCCTTATTCTCCCATAACTTCATTTTCATTACTTCCAGGTCATCTGTCGCCATAAAACCGCAAGCTGACAGCATCAGTGGATACATCAACTACGCGGTCCCCAGGAACACCGACTTGAAGAACAGCAGAGTATCAGTGAGTGCTCTGCTAGGACCCGACAGAACGGAGAAGATCGATTTCCGTATCATGGAAGATTATAAGGGGATGATTCCGTTTTTCTTCCCGGGTGATGTGAATCCGGAGAACAGAAGCCACCCAACCAGTTTGGTTTTGCGAATCGGAGTCAAGTTGGTCCTGATCAGAGAGAAGACCCGCGACTTTAGTGTTGCCAAGTCTCGATTCGAAGATGTTGTGCTGAAGGTCGAGGAAGAGAGATTCCACGTCTCCAGAGCGGTTAGTCACTTCTTATCATGATCTCTTATCAGTTATCACTATTTCAGGTACTCTCCTCGTTCTCCCCCTACTTCGAAGCACTGTTCTTCGGATTGTTCCGTGAATCCCAACAATCCGAGATTGAGCTGAAGGGAATCGACGCAGGGACATTCCAAGACTTCCTTCAAATCATTTATCACTGCCCCGATATCAATGGTAAGCTTATCAAGTGATAAGAACTCCAATTTCATTATCACTATTTCAGAAGACAACGTGCAGAGTCTTCTGGAGATGGCGAGGATGTACGATGTGCAGCCAGTCACCGATCAGTGCCTGAAGTTCGTCAAGGGACGGAACGACTTTACAGCAGTAGACAGGGAATGGTTGGAAATGGAATACGGATCAATCAACTGAAGCTGATAACTGATAAAGGTCTCCCGGATCTCTCAAAGATCTCAACATTAATCTCTTCTCTCTAAACTTTTTCAGTTGACCTGATAATAAAGTAATAAAACATTGAGTTCCAAACCCATTGTGCTCATGTGATAATGACTGATAAGAGATCAGGCGGAAACACAAATAGAATGAAGTGTGTTGCCGGAAATGATAAGCTTTTGTGAACCTGATTTGTGTTGCTGATAATCACTGATAAGAGATCAACCGGAAGGAAGCACGAACAGAAGCAGAAATAACCTTGATATTATCGTTGCAACTGAAAAGTTCATCGGGTAGATTTACGGAGTTGCGGGTCTCGCCACGCGCGAAAGCAAAACGTGCTGCGCCTTTAAAGTACGGTAGTTGCGCAATTTGTCTTTTTTCCACTATTTTCCCTCATTTTCCTCGGGTTTTCAACCGATTACATCAAAAAAGCACAAAAAGGGTATTTGTTGTGTAAAAAATGCGAAAATCGGTTGAAAAACCGAGGAAAATGAGGAAAAATAGTGGAAAAAGACAAATTGCGCAACTACCGTACTTTAAAGGCGCAGCACGTTTTGCTTTCGCGCGTGGCGAGACCCGCAACTCCGTAAATCTACCCGATGAACTTTTGAGTTGCAACGATAATAGTCTAAATATCTGACGGATAAGAATGATTTGATCTATTGTCAGTTCATGAAATAGAGGGGGCCGTGGCCGAACAATTCCTAGGCCATCAATATATCGAGTAGGTCAAAAAAAAGCAACCCTCCCCGCTCCTCCCAGCAAACCCCTCATTCTCCCCATTCTCTCCCAAATGTCCCTCTCCACTCAAAAGTTCTTCCATCGCCATCAATTCCAACCCAATGAGCTTCAATCCATCGTCAGTGACGAGCACTTTGGCATCCGATGGTCAGTCCCTTATCACTTCTTATCATTCCTTATCTTTCTCCAGGAACTCCATGGTCATGAGACTCAAAACCAACGCGTTCTTCGGTGGAATCCACTACTCTTGCCCTAAATCCGCAACTCTAAGCCATGCTCAATTCACGTTGACTGCAAGGTTCCAGAAGTCGGATGGTCAGATTGTGAAGGCTGTTTATAGTCCTTATCAGCTGATGAGCACTGATTACGTGACTTTCTCGTTTGGCGATGGACAAGGTCAAAGTCTTGCGAAACTCGAGCTCAAGATCGAAGTCAAAGCTCGATTCCCGCTGATCCAACAGAAGATAACTTGGGACTTTGGCTCTTCAAAGACCAATTTGGAAGATGTGGTGCTGAAAGTTGAGGACAAGAAGTTCCATGTCTCCAAGAGGGTTAGTTCCTTCTTATCACTAACTCTTATCACTTATCAATCAGATCCTTGCCACCCATTCCTCCTACTTCAACGCCATGTTTTTCGGCTCATTTCGTGAGTCCAAGGAGTCAGAGATTGAGTTGAAGGAGATTGATCCATCGACTTTTCAACAACTTCTTCAGGTCATTTATCACTGTGGTGATATCAATGGTAAGATAACTGATAAGAAACTATCTTATCAATGAATTTTCAGAAGATAACGTGGACAGCGTCTCGGAGTTGGCTGATATGTACGACATGAAGCCGGTGGTCAAGCAATGCATCAAGTTTCTTGAGAATCTGGACAAAGAGGGAAAAGAAGAGAGAATGCGCTGGGCATTGGGTGTATCGAGTATTCGATAAGAGAGCTGATAATCACTGATAAGAAATCCTCAAAGGATCAAGACTTTTCAAAGCTTATAATGTATTTATCACTTGAATTGATATAATGAAACAATAAATAAATTGAATTTAGATTCATTTTTGATAATAATGACTGATAAGAGAAATCAGCCTAATTATCATAATCATGATATCACACTGATAAGAATACCTTATCACATCATCACAGACTTCCGCTTCTGGGTCATTTGATAGCTATTACTTCCGATTCCCAATTGATTCGGCTTGATTCTCAAGATCCTCAGGGATTCATTTCTTATCGATCTGGAATTGATAAGCTTATCAGTTATCAGTGATAAGGATTCACCTGTTCAAAACTAATAGCAATACAGGGTTCAGACAATTGCCCCAGATCCAGAAGGCGTTGATGGTGGCTTGGATTCTAGGACTTCCCATGTCAAACCAGAGTTCTAAGTGATAAGGGGTGATAGTGATAAGGTGATAAGAAAGTGATACCTCCTTTATGCCACGCAATGATTGAAATCCCAGTGTAAGTGGTCAGGAAAGTGTATTGAATCAGAATTGCCACTTCATTTTTCCGATGACTTGCACTAACTGATGCTTGTTTCTTCTGCAAGTTTATCACTACTGATAAGGCACTGATAACACAATCACCAGATATATAAGCGCAGCCAAGAGTGCATAACTGATATAGTTTATCACTAGACTCGTGAAGCAGCTTATCAATTCCAGCTCCTCGAAAGTAGTGGCCAAGTAGACGCTTGTGTCGTATTTCCAGGCTGGTGATGAGAAGATAAAGTTATCAGTGATAACACCGTAAATCAACACAAATGATAACCACGTAGCAAAAGTGATAATGATAAGCTTAACACCAGAAGGAAGGGTTTTAGAGGTGATAAGGTTGGAAAAGACTAGGATTCGGCAGACGGCGAGAAGGGCGGTGGCGGGGAGTTCAGCGATCCAGAAGGTGTTTAGAGTGACTCCGATGATCTATTGATAAGCAGTGATAACTGATAAGACTATGATAAGGACCCACCGTAATCACTTTCCTCAATTCTAACTGTAAAACTGGAAAGATAAGGATAGGGGAAGTGATAAAGTGGCATATCACTTGAGCCAGTTGGACTGTGTAGATGATAATCATCAAAGTGAAGGTTAGACATGATTCCTTTATCATTTTGGAGTGGAGAGCCTGATAAGTGATAAAATTTGTGTTATCACTGATAAGAGATACCATCATCACTACTGCATAGAGTGGGAATAGTGACAGGGAGATTGAAAAGTAGATGATTCCATAGAGGATTTCTTCTGGGTTAGGGTTGATTTGGAGCCAATCAGAGATCATTATCAGTACTGATAAGGGATAGGGATAGACTTTCTGGTATCACTGATAAGGACTGATAAGAACAATAAGCCAAAATTCAATTTCCTTGTCTTGCTCATAAATATTTTCCTTTTCCAAGAACAACTTTTTCCGAAAAATTTTCAGTAATCCAGACATAAATCAAGTTCTAATCAGTGATCATAATCATAAACTGATAAGGCCAAAATGATATCAGTTATTGATCTTTAATCATTTAACACTAGTAGGAGAAATTGCAAAGAAAAGTTATCAACTGAGAACAAAATAGGACAAAATGAGACATAAACAAGTAGGTCAGACTAGAAGCAGAATTCAATAAGTGATAAGCTGCTGATAAGGCACTGATAAGACAAAAAACAAAAAGTGCTTCAAGTTGATAGGTTTTGAGTTCTGGAAAACCTCACAGAAATCACGTTTTTGATAGCATTCCTTCTTCGAAATCGTTCAGGGACACACTGATTACGGAGTGATCGGCTACTGATAAGGAGGGACCATGGAGAGCTGATACACATCAGTTCGGTGGTGAAGAACCTGGAAATCAGAAGTTTGAAGTGATAAGGATTCAGAAGGCAGAGTTCTGGGATTCTGGAAGCTTTCAGGCTTTTCGAGGCTTTCAGGCTTCCAGGCTTTCAGGCTTTCAGGCTTCCAGGCTTTCAGGCTTTCAGGCTTTCAGGCTTTCAGGCTTTCAGGCTTTCAGGCTTTCAGGCTTCCAGGCACCCAGGCTTCCAGGCTTCCAGGCTTCCAGGCTTTCAGGCTTTCAGGCTTTCAGGATTTCAGGCTTTCAGGCTTTCAGGCTTTCAGGCTTTCAGGCTTCCAGGCTTCCAGGCTTCTCGGGGCTTTTGTGCTATTTCGGGCTTTTCGGGCTTTCAGGCTTTCCAGGCTTCCAGGCTTTCAGGCTTCCAGGCTTCCAGGCTTCTCGGGGCTTTTGTGCTTTTTCGGGCTTTTCGGGCTTCTAGGCCCACTTACCATAACTCTGTCCCAACATTCACAATTTCCGGATCCGTTGCGAAATAGAGTACTGTAGTCTTGATGAAATTGGGAATGAACAGGATAAACGACACGAATGCGCATTTCAAAATGATAACTTCTGTTTGAAGATTCGAGATGGAAATTGATGAGATAACAGGCTAAAAGATAGTGATAACTGATAAGTGATAAGCCCTCACAGATGTCTGAAGTTCCCTTATCAAATGGCCGAATGTGATGAAATATAGGAGGGAGCTGATCAAAAAGCACATTGTTGAGAGCAAAAAGTCTTGGAGAGCGTCCAGCTGCAAGAAAATTGTGATTTGATCTCTTATCAGTGTCTTATCACCTTCATGAATTCCTGAGTGGCTCTGAGCAATATCAACTGATTAGGGGATTCTGTAAAGGTGAAGTGATAAGGCCCTGATAAGTAGAAAAGTGGGATTAGGAACAGCAAAGGAAGGATCCATTCGATGAGGAAAACCGAGTAGATGACAACTGGCCGCCAGACCTGGGTTCTTGTTATCAGTTATCTCTTATCAGTTTCCTTATCACTAACTTTTCGATTGCTCTCTAGTACAATAACTGTCCATCGATTGAGAGCAACTACAGTATACCCCATAAAAATCACATTTTTGGTCCAGGTCTGGAAGAAATAGCAGAATTGAGGGATCCATTCCTTATCTCCTGGTGTCAGTATATCAGTGATATGATATTTGCGAGGCCTTGCTAACAATTCGACATAGAGGAACAAGGTGATATCAGTGATAGCCTGGAAGTGATAATAGGAAAGTGTGATAAAGGCTGTGATTACGTGTAAGCGAACAATTTGAAAATAGGAAGAGTTGAATTCTCGTAGCCGGCCGGAATAGATAATGTACAGTAATCTGATATAGATAAGGAATGATAACCAACAGAATGGGAGGAATATCCAGTGACTGATAGGGAGGAGGGAGAAGTTGAGCATTGGAATGAAACAAAGAACAGGTGATAAGCCACTGATAAGTCACTGATAAATGAGTGATAAGATTTGGTTTGTGGCAAAGCGTAAATGAGCAAAAACTGATTGTGAGTTACAGCTGACTTTGAAATTTTGAAGAGTCTAGTTGTTCAAAAGCTTCAGAAGCTTCTGGAGTCTAAGGATTCAGAAGGCCAGGGATTCAGAAGATTTAGAAGATTCTGGAGATTCAGAAGTTTCAGAAGATTCTGAAATTCAGAAGATTCAGAAGATCCTAGGATTCAGAAGATTCAGACGTCTCAGGGAATTTTGGATTCTGGAGATCCTGGCGTTCAGAAGATTCAGAAGATTTTGGAGATTCTGGGGAATCTGGGATTCAGAAGATTCAGAAGATTCTGGGATTCAGAAGCCTTCGGATTCTGGAGATTCAGAAAACTCTGGAGATCCAGAAGATTCTTGGATTCAGAAGATTCTGGAATTCTGGAGATTCAGAAAAGCTCCATTTTCAAGGTTACTGTACCCATTTCTGATCCCCTTGAACTGCTCTTATCGCTTCTCCATCACAGATCATAGATCTCTCCAAAATTCCGAAACAAAGTGCCGAAAGGGGTGTAGATCGGTCCAAAGATAAGCTACCAGTCTACCAAAAAACGAAGGATTACGGTAGTTGAGGAATTCGAAAAAGATCATTGGATAGGGATTGTAGTTGGTACGGTAGCTCTTCGGGAAGTACACACCGCCCGTGTTTCGCCGGGTCTTTATCTGATGGCGGTTGTTCCGTTTTTGTGGGTGAGGTTGGAGGTTTTTGATGTTTTAGGCCGGTAGGCCAGGACTTCACAACCTGAAACTTAGGCCCATCTTAGGCCTGTCGGTCAGGCCTGTAGGCTCTCAACTCATTTTCAATGTCAGTCCTGACAGTTTGGCTTGCACATTAGGCCTGTAGGCCTCAGACCTTCAAGGCTTTAGACTTCAGGCTTGTTCAGGCTTCCAGGCCCTCAAACTCATCTGTCAGACCTGTATGTTGGGCCTGTAAGCTTGAGGTGTTTGATGTTTAAGGCCGGTAGGCTGTTCAGGACTCCACGACCTAAACGTTGGGCCCTTCTCAGGCCTGTAGGTTAGGCTTCCAGGTCCTCAACTCTTTCTATGTCAAGCCTGTCGGTTAGGCTTGCTCATGAGGCCTGTAGGCCTCAGACCCTCGAAATTATAGACTTCAGGATTGTTTAGGCTTCCAGGCCTCCGAGTTCATCTGTCAGGCGTGTAGGCGTGTAGGCCTTGCACATTAGTCTTTCAGGCCTGTAAGCTCTATTCCTTCTTATTTCGCAATCCCATGTTCACAGTTCAGCCCTCTAACCCTCTAACTCTTATCACTTATCACTTCCAGCCAGTCTTCTTCGTTTCCATGAACCAATAAACCTTTTTCTGACCAGGTACTTTCCCTCCACCTACCCCACACACTCTCAGCAATAACTGTCAGTTTTTGGACTGTCAGCACCTCACAGATAGACTGATAAGACTGATAAGAAGGAGGGAGAGAACAAGAAGAGCGGTCGTATTGACGTGTCAGGTGTGCTAGTTTTCAGTTTTGTGAAAAAAGAGCTGAAATTTGATTTTTGGATTCTTGACCTAGTTGTACGTAGATTTGAAGGGAAAAGTCATTAGAATCTTCTGAATCCAAAATCCTTGAATCCCCAGAATCTCCAGAATCCCCTCAGAATCTTCTAGAATCCTCAGAATCCCCCATTGAAACCGATCTTTCCCAATTCCTCTGAACACTTGGTCTCTCCACGCCGAAAAGAACTTCATCTCCTTCCAAGATCTCCGAATCTTTCGATCTTTCTAGGTGCATTGTGTAGATCGGCCACGTGGCGTTACGTGGAACCAGTGGAACCCTAGGAACAACGTCTCATCATGTTCACGTGGAACTCGTGGACCACATAGACCACGTGGACCACGTGGAAAGATCACGTGGAACCCACCAAGTTCCCACGTTGATCCAGATTCCCGAAGAGAAGGAGAGAAAGAGAGATCCCGAGTGCAAACCAATTATGAAAAGTGAAAGAAGAAGAAGATCATAACGATCCCGTTTTCTGCCATTAAACTCATTAAAATCCGCGAGATTCAAACTACATACTCGCCTTTTCTTTGTCATCCTGAACGATTTGATCTGCGCCTCGCCTCCCACTGATCTTCCGAAAGATAGCCGAGACAAGTCCTTTCCAACTTTGCATTTTTCATCGATTTTCTATTTCCCTTGAGATACAGACTAGACTGATAACAGACCAGGTGGCCCCCATCACCAAAACATTGATCGTGATTGATAAGGGTGATAAGGGCCTTATCATCCATCTGACAGGGTGGTCTGATGGCTTCCGGATCTATCTCTCTTTTTCTTTACATGTTTTTACTTGAAATTTCAGAATTCCTAGCTATTTTCTTCGACTTTTGATCCTTTTCCCCTTCCTTTCCTAACCAATTATACCCCTCCCGCTATAATGTGAAAACTGAACGATTTCTTTGAAAACGACTGTCATGAGACTTGGAACACAACAGAGACCACACTGTCTAGACGTTTTTATTCCCTTTTTTGTCTTTTCAAGTTTTGCATGACAATTGGAGATAAATCTGATGAGGGAGGCTGAAGGCCACATTGTTCTTCGTTTTTGGAGAAATTTTTCGAATTGGAAGGTTTTTGATCTTTCATTTTGTCGTTTTGATATTCTGGAGGGTTCTAGAACTTTGGTACTCTGGAGCCCAGGATTCTGGAGGATTCTGGAAGATTCTGAAAGATTCTGGAAATTCCGAGGATTCTGGTGATTCTAGGAATTCTGAAGCATATGATTCAGGAGGTTCTGGGATTCCGATATTCTGGAATTTCGCAAGATTCTAAAAGATTCTAGAGGATTCTGTTGAATTTCCAGATTCTGTAGCCTAACAACTATTCTCTAGAAGATCTTTCCAGTATTTAGAGCATTTGAGCCTCCAAAATCTTCTCCGGAAAACATGCTCTCAGATCCCTATTATTTGAACCTCTAGGGTTACCTGTGTGCCAAGGTTCAGTTAATTTTCATCAAAATTCAACCCTTTGACCCTAACCACTTCACTTATAGGAATCTGGAAACTCTAAAGATTCTGTAGCGCAAGATTCTGAAGGATTCTGGAGATTCTGAGGGATTCTAGGGTTGAGGTATTCTGAATCTTCGGATTATGGATTCCTGAGATTCTGGAGATTCACAGGGTTCTGAGCTTTCTAAGGCTTCTTCGGATTCAGGATCTCTGAACATTTTGCAATTTTAGCATTCTATTTTGCCTTCTGGACCCCACTCCCTTTTCAAATTGTACTTTGTTCCCTTCCCTTCCCTCTGAATTCCTGGTCTCATTTATCTCGAGATCTAATGCATTCAGTCCCTCCTTTCCTCGGTCCACGCACAAAAGTTGTACCGAACATAATCTGAACACAAATCTATGCGTGTCCTGTCGTTGAGAACATACATAGCACCCGTTTGGTCTTTTAGTTCGATTGGCCTGGTTCCGAGGATCCTTCAAAATGTTAGAGGCTTCAGAAGTCTTCAAATTCTGAATCCTTGAAACTTCAGAATTTCTTGGCTTCTGAATTCTAGAAGCTCCAGAATCCTTTGAACCCCAGAATCCCAAAATCTCCAGAATCCATTCATATATGAACTTTTGAGGCTCGAGAATCCATGAACCGTCCCAATCCTTGTGGTTCCAGAATCCTTCAGAATCTTCAGAATTACCTCACTTTTGAATCCTCAAGCCTCCAGAATCTCACGAATCTTTCTGAATCCGAGAATTCTCAGAATCTCTTGGCTTCTGAACCCTTAACAGTTCAGAAGTCTTCAGAATCCTTCTGAATGTTCAGAAACCTCAGAATCTTAGAATATTTCAAAATCTTTGAACCTTCAGAATCCGAAAATCCCCAGAATCTCTTGGCTTCTGAATCTTAAATGCTCCAGAATTCTTAGGGACTTTTTAAAGTCTCAATAAGCCTTCAGAATCCTCTAGAATCCTCCAGAATCTTCAGAATTACCTCACTTCTGAATCTTTGTAGCGTCAGAATCCTCTGGATCTCTCCTGAATCTTAAAAGCTCCAGAATCCTCTAGAAACCTTTAGAATCTCCAGAATTACCTCATTTCTGAACCTCCTCTGAATCCTAGATGCTCTAGAATCCTTTAGAATCTTTCAGAATACCAGAATCTTCCAGAATCCTCTAACTTCTGAATCCTTCCAAATCCCACTTTCAAAAGTTGAAACATCTAGCACTCGAGCCATAGATCTCGCCCAAAAACTCTCCCCTGTCACAAACTCCATCCCCTTCACCCCCTAATCATCTCCTATTTTCCATTTCTCATGAGTTTCGGCTCACCCGACACATCTCCCGAAGCCTTATCAAAGATCACTTGGTGATAAGCACACCGAGACTCCTTATCAGTTGGGTGATAAAGTCTAACATCAGCTGTTCTTGGAGCCCCCGAAAAGGCAGCTGATTTCGTTTCCAAGACGACCCGAACCCACTGATTATCAGTTGATAAGAGACTGCGAAAAAGCAAAAAAAAAAGAAAACGACTATAAAACCCCTCTTCTGACTGCATTCCTTCTCTTATCACTTATCACTTCTTATCACTACCCCCTCAAAAATGGCTCCAATGCAAAATTGTCTAGTTCCGTGTCCCGTGAAGCTGAAGAACGAGGTGTCGGGCTCATGTATCTCCGCTATCTCTTATCACTCGTTATCAACAACACGAAAAATGATAATGGCTTCTGATGATGCGGATGGACCGAAGCAATGTGCAGTGTGCGGAAAGTCGGCGCTGTGTTACAATTTTGGGGTGAGTTCTTATCATTTTTATCACTTTTTCAGTTAATCACCAGTGATAAAGATGTTCAACTTCATCCTTATCACTAGATCTAGAGATCCAGGGATCTAGTGATAAGGGTGATAAGCTCATGCACCAAGTCACTAACGATAAGGAGTCATGCTCATAGGCTGAAAATTGACCTTATCATTCTTATCACTAGACCGTGTTGACTAGTGATAAGACTGATAACGATGTCTCCCACGTCATCTAAACTTTTCTCTGAACGAATTCCATTTGTTTTTTGATGCATTATGGCTCCAAACGAACACTTGTGACTCCATTCTCTTATCACTGATAAGCCGGTGATTAGCCTTTTTGGCTAGACGGTGATAACATGTAATCAGTTCAAAAAATCTTTTCAGGTCCTCTCCTGTGACGCTTGCAAGATGTTCTTTAGAAGGACAATGGTTCTGAACGTCAAGTACGAGTGTCGACGGAATAACCAGTGTTTTGAAAGTGAGCCTTATCAGTGATAAGCTATCAGTGATAACTTTAACTTCAGAGAACTTCTCCTGCCTAACAGCGCCTTATTGCCGAGCGTGCCGGTTTACTCAATGTGTCAAAGTTGGGATGCGGTTGACATTGTCTAGTTTTATAGAGATAAGGAATGATAAGGATGATGATATGGCGAAGATTATCGGGAGTTTACTGTATCAAGACTCAAAACGGGAAAAAGCTCTTATCACTCACTTCACCTTTGATAACCCGTCCCTGGAAGATATTGTGGAGAGCCGGAAGTGTTTGGTGGTGTTAAGGGTGGGTTATCAGCTTATCACTCATATCACTGATAAGCCAGTATTATCATTGATATTTAGGACCCCAGCTACAACATGACAAGTGAGGATTGGTGCTTCTTCGGGGCTTACACTGCTGTGAAGTTCCTGCTTAGCTTGAACTTTATGAAGCAGTTGGGATCTCAGGATAAGGTGATAAGAGAAGTGATAAGGATTCTTTATCAATTGATGTTTAGCTCACTCTCCTCGCCAATTTCTCCGCCAAAGCCACCCTTTTATTCAGTGCGATTCGAACCATGAAGGCCAAAAATGATAAGATGATCAAGCCAGATGGCAATGATTTCTTTATAGAGTTTCTGTCAAAGTGAGTGATAACTTATCACTGATAAGACTGATAAGAATGATAACAAGTTTCAGATGGTCTCATTTCTCACTTCACTTTACAAATCGGGTCAGAAGTCTTTTGGTGAATCGGCTGATAGAGCTGAACATCACTAACGAGGAGTTTATTTTGGTGACAGTCGTGTTTTTTTGTAATCCAGGTGAGAATTTTAGAATCTGTGGGATTCAGAAACCTAGGGGTTCAGAATCCTTCAAATCTCCAGAATCCCGGGTCTTCAGAAGCCCTAGGAATCTGGAATCCCTCAGAATCCCAATAGAAGGCTTCTAAAGTTAGTTGGAGCTAATAAAACCCCTCTAGAAATTAAAAAAAAAAATTGAAATAAATTTTTTATGTTAGATAAATGTGTTTAAAGTAATTTTGTAGTTGAACAAAAATCTTGAAAAATTTTTTGAAAAAGTGAAAAAAATTGTCAAAAAATGAACACTAAGGGCCTCAAAGTTTGAGTCAGTAGAAAACCCTCAAGAAATTTTTTGTTAACTTTTAAATAAATTTTTTGTGTTAGATAAAGGTATTTAAAGTAACTTTGTAGTTGAACAAAAAATCTGAAAAATTTTTTTAAATGGTGAAAAAAATCGTTTTCAGCCCTCGACAATCTATCCGAAGAGGCCAGTGCGATCCTAGGAAAAGAGCAAAAGGTGTACAGTGACGCGTTGATGAAGTACTGCCTTAACACTTATCAGCAGGCCGGGCCGGCCCGATTCACAGATCTTTTGGGCCTGTGCCACGTCACCAACAAGTACTTTGTCGATGTACAGTACCTTTACTGGATCTTTCAATTTCAATTCCATGTCCAATACAAGAAACTTGTGTCCGGTGTGATTTAGAATGTGTGTGTAAATAAAGTTCAACTTTTTGAAAAAATAGGTTTCTGATCTTATCAGTGATAAGAGTGCGTGAACATTGAAGATTCAGAAGATTCAGAAGACCCTCCTGCCAACTTTGAGCCAAATCCACCTCCGGTTACTTGTAAAAATGATAAAAGCTATCACTTCCTTTTCTGTAATCCATCTCTTGAAGCAATGACGTCAGACTATCGATAACAGTCTGCTTTTCTGATCTTTCTTATAAAACTTCCACTCTTCCAGGTTCATCTAAAATCGTCATTTCTTCTTCATAAAAGCACAATTTTGATCATAGTTTTGGGCCAGTTTCCTCAACTTTCAATATAAAATTTTAATAGCTCATCAAGTTATTCAAGTTATTAGATTTTTCAAACTTCAGGTTCTGAATAGCTGAATCTTTCAGAATCTTCACCTCACCTGAATGATTAGAAAAACATAATCTTTTCCTTTTATGTCACCTTCACCCTGATCCGTCTGTAAACTTGTGTGTACCCGCCCTGCCCCGCTCTTTTAATTCTCTCTCTTATCTAAAGTCCATTCGATCGAAATTCGTCATCTCTTCACACTATAACCCACCCTGCACAAAATTTTAACATAAGCCCCAGTACTTATTCCAGTATCCCGGTTTCTTGGTTTCTGTCAGATGTCTTCTCTCTTCCTTCTGATCGCTCTCTTCGGGTTAGCAGCCACTGATCAGCAATTTCTTTATCTCAGTGAGTACAGACCTGGTATCACAAAAATTGGGAAATCAGTGGAGGTGAGTGAAGAACCATTGATTGTAGGTGAATAGCTGATTTCAGGTTGGTTCTAAACTCTATGTGGCATCAACTGATTACAGGAAGTACTTGAGGAAGATTTCAGTGAAGACCGGAGGAGTGTGGACCAAGTAGGGATCAAGTTCGAGAATCGTTGACTTCCTGTAGTGAACTAGGCTTTGTTTTTGCCAGGGTGTCCATATTTTGGCACACGGAGCCCGCAAAGACTCAGCCAGTGCTGACTTGACACGTTGCTGGCTCCATGTGCCAAAACATGGGCTCCTTGGCAAAAAATTAGCCCAGTTCCCTATAGGAATTCGACCATTCTCTTTCGAATGAACCAGGTTCCGAGTAGCGACTGAAGTATTTATACCGACCTAGATACATTTTGATAAAACTTGGCACACTAAAAGCAATCTTTCTATTGGACCCCTAGGCCACCTACGTTCCATCGAAATGAAATAGATCAGTAGAAACCCTTGTGAGCAGTCCAATTGAGCAACAATGAATCACTCAAATTTTTGATTTTTCAGCTTGAACACCCTCGCCGCTTACCATGACGATGGAAGTCCGAAATACCTGACGGTCACGGACGATCTTGAGATCGAGAACTTGAATACCAATTTGATAACCGAGACTTTGCGAGGATACCTTTACACGACGACAAAAGACCAAGCTCAAGGTAAAGTGTGAAATATTGTGGTCTTCTGGTCAACGGTGACTTTTGTTGCGACAGTGTCACAACTTAGCATACACTGTGTTCGTGA
>LR539400.1:230049-244221 GCA_900536315.3 Caenorhabditis becei | reverse complement strand
ACTATATCACCTTATCACCTTATCACTTAATCAGCTTATCACTTTATCAGCTCATCACCTTATCCGTTTACCATCTGATATCCAAGTTTGTGTGCGGAAAGGTAGACAACTGCGAAGCGTTTAGTCGAAAATCCAGATATGAAGTTAGTGATAAGGTGATAATCTTATCACCTTATCACTTATCACCTTATCAGTTAATCATCTGTTATCACTTGTTATCACACTAAATATTTGTTAAACCAAACGACACATTAAAAACAATAAATCTTATAATACAAACGAATATGTGAAAATTTCGTAATACTTCCACCTTATCACTGATAACTTTTTTCTGATAACACTTATCACCGAGCGAATAGGCAGTTAAGATTTTTTTTCCAAGACGAACAAAATGGTCCAAGAACGAAATCGATAGCTTGATTTTCATTGAAAAGCCTGAAGTAGAGTGGCGCAGGAGACCTGCGCCTAAGCCTAAGCTTAAACTAAGCCTAAGCTTAAACTAAGCCTAAGCTTAAACTAAGCCTTAGCTTAAACTAAGCCTAAGCTTAAACTAAGCCTAAGCTTAAACTAAGCCTAAGCTTAAACTAAGCCTAAGCTTAAACTAAGCCTAAGCTTAAACTAAGCTACATCCATTGATGACTTCTTCACAGTGAACGTTGATTACCACACTCATCATTCCGACCAGTGGTTTAGTTCGAGCACACACATAGATTCACTCTTGTCTAACTCAGTAGTTCTTTGTGCAGTGCACAATCTGGAACACGTTGATCTACTCGGCAACTGCTCGTAACTTTTACGCAGACCTAGCGCAACATATACGGCGACCTTGCGCAACTTCTCATAACGTGCATCTCAAAAGTTGCATGGAATGTTGTGTAAAAGCTGCGTAACGTTGTTGCAAAAGTAGCAGCTGTCATATTTATATAACCCCGCCCCTTGAATACAAAACGTCATATTTTGAATCAAAAACATTTATTAGAAATATTCAACTAACAACAACGTAGACAAAACATATTTTAAAAATCAATTTTTTACATTCGTTGACGATGAACATGTTCTCCCTGACTTGTACATTCGAAATCCTTGCTGTATTCAGTGCCACTCTTTCTCGAATGACGTCTATCTGCAAACAAAAAATACTGTTTCATCTCACATTCAAATGGATTTTGGAACTTACGTAGCTTTTCAAGTTCCGAAGACTTTGAAACGCTGTGTTTGCATGACGTGAACGGGTGGCGGAGTTTTTGAAGATTTTTCAAAAGTGCTGCAGGACTCATAAGTCCGGTTTTTGGTGACAATAAGCGTTCCAGACGCATTGTGAGAATTTTATATTCTGAAACAGATACCAAAATGAAGAGTTTTGAATAGAAAAACAGGAAAAGCACAAAAAATAAATCAAGGCAAGAACGTCGGAGAAAATAATTCAAGGTCTGCGCAAAAGTTGCATTTGGCTGCAAGGTTCCCGTAAAAGTTGCAGGAACTAGCAGCTTTTGCGTAAATGTTGCAAAACGCTGAAAAGTCTGCGTAAAAGCTGCAAAACCTTGCCAAGGTCTGCGCAAATGTTTCAGATTCTAGCAACCTTTGCGCAAAAGCTGTTTTATCCTTCCGAAAATCCTGCTTTTCACCATTCTTTGAGTAAAAGTTGCAATCTTCTACCAAATTCGGCGTAAATGTTGCCTAGACGCCTCAACTGTGGCGTAAATGTTGCAAAACCTTTTAAAGTCTGCGTAAATGCTGCAGAATCATCCAAGTTCTGCGTAAAAGTTACGAGCATTTGCCGAGTAATCAGTCTCCTGTTATTTTTTTCATTGGAAAACGAGCAGAATTCGCAGATAGCTCAGTACGTTAACAGCAAACTATTACATTTTTGAGTGGAACCAATTCGGTATTCGTTCTTTCCATGTTATTTTTCATTTCTTCCCCGATTTTGTCACGCTCTCGAAAAAACGAATTTTTGCAAATTTGAAATTGAAAAATGAATTTTTGCACATTTGAAATTGAAAAATGATATGTGGATGAACATGTGGATGAACATGTTCTTCTAAACGAATTCAAACTTTGTAACTTCATAAAAAACTTCTGATCAGTCTAGTCATAATCCTAACAAAAAATGGCACATGATGCTCCGGTTTCTGAAACGTCGCTTTATCCATAATGGATGAATAGTTGAATAAAGATTGTTGTTCCATTGATATTCTGTGCATTACGTCTTCTTCGCTAGTAACCACTAACACTTGAGCTTCTAAATCACGGTGAGCTGAGCGGTATCCTAGAAGAAGAGGAATGGTAGTGAAAGAACTATCGCCCTAGGAAAACATAGTTAACTAACCATAGTTTGAAGACCCAATCATAGTTGCCATTCGTTTATCTCTTTCGATCCATAGACCTTTTGCGTGAAACGTCCAGCCATTACGGTAATATTCGTGCATTGTCACTGAATTTCTGTATCTCGTGCTGACTTTTTTCAAGAATAAATTCGATATGCTCGAATACAACGATGGCACATATCTTGAAAGTCCATGCGATCCAAAAAAACCGTTGGCCTGAAAAAAAAAACAAAAATCAGGTTATTTGTAGCTGTTACGTAAGGTGAAGCATTCAGAATCTTCATTTCATATTTACCAGCATTGCAAATTAAATCCTCATACTCTTCAGTAAGATTGAAGTATCCTGACGCCAGCAACAATTTCATTGCATGCTAAAAGTATGGATATAGACGGCGTTTTATAAAAACCGTACCTGTCCGCCAAAGATTTCTCGCAAAAACTCAGTTTCTTGGTTGATTCCTAATAAGCCCATTTGTAATATCGGAAAAACCAGTGTTTTTGAAATTTCTTCAGCATTTCCACGGTTTTTAATGAATTTTTGTATTACATGCTCAATGCGATTCTTCAAAACCTTCCGATACTCCTCTGCGTTCCCTAAGATGTCTCATTTTTGTCATTTTACGTTAATGGCTATAAAAACCTTTATAAGGGTGGATTTCACATTCGGGATGTGGTCGAAGAGCATTCTCTTTGAGAATGAAACTGCTTTCGCCTAAACGAGCACTTTTTCTTCGAATCAATTATAAGGGCATACCAACAGTTTTGATGACGTCATCAAAAAAATCGGCGAGTAGTTTGCAATTTCTGAATAGGTAGTATCTGTCTTGCCGATCAACGAAGTAAGAGGAAGACAAGTTCGCTCTGAATTTTTTGAGTAATTCAACACTACTTCATAGTGACTGCCAAACGTACCCACTCATCAGAACGTTGTCATCGAATACATAGATTTTCATGTGTTGCAAACCAACTATTTCATCAACTCTAGCAGGTAGTATCTTTTTCAGGATTCCATTCAATTGTGGTGTATGGTAGAACATCACCTAATTTTTATGAAAACGATAATGGTTATGCATAACGCTTACATTTCCTTGTTCGGACACTGATTCTAATACAGTGACACTGCTTTCCTTATTTTCATCGAGCCGGGTTCCACGTAGTAAATCCAGTAGGACAGTTAACTTTATGTTCGAAGAATTCAAACGTTCTCGAAGTATTGCAACCTAGAAGATAATTCCCGGGTCGATTTCTTAACGACTTACTAATTGCTTCTCTTTCAATCCTGTTCCCAAATACAAACTACTCAGAGAGATCCTGTGCTCTGCGGTGCTGCTCTCCTCCTGAAAATTCGTGTTTATCATCGAGGAGCGTGCGAAATTATTAGCGGAGGCGCAATAAGAAAGTGTACGCGCTTGGGTATGTAAAACTTTCATAAAGGTGAGTTCTATGTTCTCACAAGCAGCGTTTTGTAGAATTCATCTGGAGTTTCCAAAATTTCTAGATTGTTCCCATCGATTGGAATTCCTGGGATTTTCGGAATTATCGAATCCGACTGCATCTGTGAAAACACATTCAAAAAATAGATAGAAACATGTACTTTTAGAAAATTGTTTCAGATTCGGAATGGAACTGAGTGGATTGTTAAAAGTAATTTAAATGATCAATGAACTTCATACTTTGAACATGCTCTACTATGGCTACTTTTTTGGAGCTGTGCCGCATCGAAAAAATCACTATTATTTGAAAACAAGATAACAAAAAATGAGGAGAAACATAGTGTGAATACAGTTATTTCTATCTTCTTCTGACTTCGATACCGAGATGTGCTGCAGTGAAATGTTCTCTTGATATTACTTTCAAAGCTTTACGAAACTCTGAGTTGATTACATTCATATGACTTGCTGTCCGAACAGATCTGAAAGTTGAAATCATTATGCGACAGCTTTTTCAAGCACTCAGCGAACCTGGCTGTATTAATAGCATCAAATGGTTCTTCAATGAACATTGGGTAATTCTGTGTGTCTCTTGGTAGATTTTTTCTGGGTACCACTTGAGCAGATCTAATTGAGATGGCGGTGTTTTCGAAATCAAAATGGCAATAGTAATAGAAAAATCCGATGATCAGCTCTCCAAGCGAAGATGGATTTTGAGGACCTGCTACAAAAATTTGCGTTGGGAATCTCAAATACATATTTGTTCAATTTTGAAACTATGAGCGTCTCCCTAGAATTGTCTAATTGTGAATATAGTGAGCCTACTTGACACCACCATAATTCAAAAAATAAACTCACGAGGTAATTTTTCTGTAATTTCACCGAACAGTAATAATTGTTCTAATGGGAGTTTCTTATCGAATTTGCTCGGGAAAAGATGCTGCAGGTTTGGCAAAACAGCTGGCTGCACTCCACATTGCAGGTAATGAATGACTAGTAGAATAATTGTATAGCTGTTCAAGTATCCTTCCGGAGAGTTATTGATGCCTGCAGACAAACCCCAATGTTTAATCATTAATGCTAATGCCGGGAAACGAAGATCTGATCTGAAACAAATAATCAAAGAATTTATCGGAAATGATAGAAACTCACAGTGAATAGTAGTGAATTAAGTGGGAGTTATAAATACCGGCGGTATTGTTGACGTTGATATCGATTTCTATTCCTTCAAACTCTTTAGCCAGCAACAGTTTAATGATAGGGACCTAAAACATGAATCCGGTGAAAAAAAGTAGATTGAAATTGTCTCTTTTCATTGTCTGAATCTTCAGTTGTGACGAACTGTTAGATTCTTTCTGATCAGGAAATCAAGTGTGAAATCTTACTTTTGCTGGAATAACTTGGCAACTTTTTATTATCGCTTTGAAAGAATGCCTGGGAGGTAGACGCCAGAATGCTTTGTCAATTTTACGCAAGATTTTTGATGAAAAGCTGTAAATTCCTGTACTTTGATGAACTCGTTATCTTCACACAAACTTTTGTTCACAATAAAAATCATCAGAACTTTGCCCTTTGTAGCGAACGGTGGGGTAACATAAGCACATGTCCATATCCGAGTTATAAGAACCACACCCATTCACCGTAGATCCGGTTACTTGGAGATTTATGCACTTTTCCGGGAACAACTGGAAATACGAAATTATATTCTTGAAAAAATAAAAAAGGTGGTCTGTCTGAGAGATTTTCGCGCGGATCCGTTTTCTCAAAGCAGTGGAATACATTTCTGTAATAGAGCGCATTTAAACCTTTTGAATCTCTTGGTGCAGCAGCTCCCTCGCTCTCATTTTTCGATCGTACACGTAGTCAGGCTGGCAATTATTTAAGTAATGATCCCAAGTGCTTTTCGAGAGGTTGATTACAGAGTCCAGGGCTCGAGTATTCACAGAACTGACATACTTTTGCGCTGCGTCCGCCTGAACTCAATCAATTTCCAATTTTTTTTTTTGATTACCAAGTGGAAGTTGATTACGACGCCGATGGTTTTTGACTGGAAATTTGCTGGGAGCGTTTTCTTCCGGAATAGCGAACCTAGAATGAAATACTAGAAATGTATTTTTACACACTCAGTACTGTTGGTATCTAATTTCGGTTCAGACGGTTTTGAAGTCGACGGCTGTTGTTGCAGTCTTGCAGCTGTGGATTGAATGTTAGTTGAGCGGATTGTATCTTGACGTTCACGATCGCGCTTTTCATTCCACTCGTCGATCATCTCTCCAAGTTCTCCGTCAGATTCTGCTAATTTCGTTCAGGGAGGAATGTTTTTTATCAGCAAACTTACCTTTCACGAATTCATTGTGATTTTGTTTGTGTTTGTTTATCATATGCACTACAACCTGTGTGTCAGTGATTCCGTTTCCGTTTTCAGATTGATCAATTCTGGGTCGTTTTTTAGCCCATTCACCTTCATCCGATTCGCTGGAATATTCCTCCACAAAATGTTTCGAACGAACTGAAACTTTCAACTGAATAAATCGAGTTGTCCAAAATTTGGCAAACCGTTTGGAACTGAACATAGCACCTCTGACGGACCATTATGAGACTGATTTATTTCACCAAAGTCAATTTCATCGTTCGTGGAATATTTATTTTTGCGATATCTGAAATGTCTGATTATTTGCCACGAAATATTGTTAGGGAATTTTGTCGTTTGAATACAGTAACCGCCGGTGGTGAAACTGCAACAACAACTGTGAGTTTTTGGCAAATTCTGAACCTTTTTGTCTAGTTTTTCGGAACGTTCAGAAAAGGTTGCATTTTTTTGTACACATGTACAAATAAAACAATCCATAGTGAAATTTTTCGGTTTGATTGTTCAGACATGGCCTAGGAACGCGAGTAGGAACGTGCACTAGTGTCTTTGCTGACCGGCTTTATTACCACTGCATGTTCAACTGTGTCAGTTGACCGTATTCAAACTTTTACCGTGAGACGTGATAAGAATTCGATTTCACATGTCGGACTGCTTATTCCGCTAGCGGCTCTTGACTCGCGACTTAGTTCATTCGAAATCATCGACTTCCTACAGTAAACTGGGCTCAGAATTTGCCAAGAAGTCCTCATATTGGCGCAAAGTGTCCAGTCAGTACTAATTTTGGCGATTGTATATTCATATTTTCCTGCGTGAGAAATTAATTTTCCAATGCTAATTTTCACTCAATTTCACAATTTTCAATGCTAGCTGGGATCTTGATGGCTGCGTTAGCCAATATCTGAGTCCAGTTCACTATAGGAAGTCGATGATTACTTTTCGAATGAATCAGACACCGAGTCATTTGAGGATTCGGCCTAAGCAGTCCGGCATGGTTTTCCACAGAGATGTGACATTCTAAAAGTTAAATTAGTAATTACTGTATCTGTCGGGCAAAGTGAAATCCGGCTGTTTGTTGTTGTTGAAAATCTCGCTCTCTCATTTGTTTGACTGCGATAGGCGCATCTTCAATAATGATACAGTCGTCATGTTCGTTGTTAAATTCAGGATTCTAAAATTTGCACGAATTATCTGAAGGATTTCATGTAGATTACATCATTCACTACTGCAACCACGCCACCCTCAGTTTTAGCGGTAACATGTGGAACGATTTCATCGTCCTCAATTATTTGAATGTCACTGTCCACCAGTGGACCATCATCATTGCCACTTGCATAACCTAAAATTTCTTTCTGAAAAAATGTAGTTGAATTTTATTTACCAAGCTCGGGGTTTCTTAGATTCAGGATAACGCGTTTCTTGACAACTCTTCCCCTGGAGATTGCTGTGGACGTTGCTTCATGTTGCGACATCTGAAGCTTCGTTATTGTTCGTAACCTTATCTTGAAATTACTCGGCTTATCGACAAAAAATCAGCTGCGATAGCTTTTTCGAACTCCGAAAAAATTGGTGACACTGTTTGAAAAAGCTCCGATGAATCCTCACTCTGGTTCGCAAAGAGATTGTTTTTTTCTAGATTCGGTAAAGCTAATCGAAAGAATTCGATCATTGCATGAGCTGCAGAATCTTCAGCAAGTCTGCAATAGGAAGAAGTGAAGTTTATAGCAGAACTTCCGTCGCTTTGAAAATTTAAATTTAAACGATTTGTCACGCACTCGAAATTTTAAATGTTTATATTGAAGACTCACTGCTCTGTGGGCCCGCTGCCTTTAGCAGACAAACAACATGCAGGAATTCCTCCGAAACATATGACTTTCATGTAGTGTGGTTGTTCGTTCTGATTTGATTTGCGTCCACCTGTAATAATAAACTAACTTCTGCATTCAATAATTCAGCTTACGCATTTCTACTTCATGCACTATTAGCGGATGCGAAACCGAATATCCCAAACCGCGTAACGTCTCCAACAAGCGCTTTCTGGAATTCATGTGTCGAGGCATAACTAACACGTTTCTGAAAGACTCACTTTTCGACAGAAACCCGGAACTTCCGTTTCCTGCCCATCTTTCAAGTCAGAAGTTCTCGGCAGAACTCTTATCTTGTCCTGAAATCAGTTTTCAATTTTTAAAATAATTACAATGTTGCGCGGGAAACGAACTTTCGCAATAAATTGGAGAAAAATGCAACAATAAATGTGTTTCTTCAACAAGAACCTAGGCGATCGGAATCTAGGCTTCAAGAAGTGTGATTTCTGAATAGATACGCGGTCGAGTATCTGTGGCCTAGAAATATCTAGCCTTATGTTCGGTAACTTTTTGAGATATTGATTTTTCCGGAAACTGTTTGTGATCGTGCAAAACCGTGGAAACGGCTCGAACATTTAATATGGAGAGCTATAAATAGACTGTGTGAGAATAAGATTGTGGGGAGAAATGCAAAAATAATCTCGATTTTGTCTACAATCCTGCGGAACTCCGAACAATAAATCACCGATTGATGAAAGTTGAACATAACATTGTTTAAAAATTATCTGCCATTTAATCAGCAAAACTGCCTCTCAGAAAGAGAACAATTCAGTATTATTAATGCTAGCACTCACTAGTCGCCGTATGGTGCCCACAAAGATATCATTTGTAGGAAGGTTAACTGAGAGAGGAAAATTACTAAATCGAAATAATACAGATGTTGCTTTCATTGACGTTCAGTGCATAAACATTCAAGGAACTATCAGAATTGTACAGATCTGGATCGGTTTCGGTTAGAGCACAACACAGCATGATATCGGAGAATATGGGCAACGTGTGTGTACACATTGTTGATGTTAAAATAGAGAAAATCGGTGAAACGATGTTAACATGTTTATTCGTGGTCGGTGGACTTCTTGGCATCGGGCTGGTCACCACCTTGCTCAGTAGAAGCGGATCTCTTCGTTCCACGCGGTTGCTCGACTTCCTAAAGCATTTATTCTGTGAATGCGGATGGATCGTTATTACCTCTGTAGGGACATAGTCATCAGTTTCATCATCAGAGAATTGGCTTTTGTTGAGATAACTCAGCCCCGGGCCGTCTTCGTCGGCGTCACTTTCATCAGTGTCTTCTCCTCCCTCACCGGGAAATTCCTCTTCCACTTCTTCACCGTCAATGTCGCAGCCGTCCAGGATCTTCAGCGATGGAATCATCTCGAAAACTTTGACACGATAGTCATCGACAAGTCCCAGACCAGAGTTATTGGTGAGGTCGAGTTCCGAAATTTTCGGAAGCATCTTCAGTGGTCGAAGATTCTCCAATGACAATCTGAATGCTAGATATACATTCAGCTTCTCAAAAAAATGCTGACTTGTTCCCTGCGAGTGTGATTCTCTCCAGTTCAGGAGCGTTTCTGACAAGGATGTCAAACGAAGAGTCATCGCCAAGGTTGTTATCGCTGAGATCGAGATAGGTAAGTGCCGATAAATTTGGAAGCCCAGAAAGAGTCGAAAGGCCGCATTTCACCATACTGAGCATCTAAAATGAAATCATTTTTTAGCCGGAACTAAGGAACTCACCGTAAGATTCGTAAGTTTATCGCTGATCCCACGAATTTCGCCTCCTTCAGAGTTGTCCAAGAAGAGAGTGTCAACGGTTGTTGGATCTCTTTCTCTCAACTCGACAGCATAGCGTTCTTCCATGTTCGGCATTGTTAGATGATAGTTTTACGAAAGTTCGGAAAAAGACTTGAAGAAAAAGCGCCCAGCGACTGTCTGGTATTAGGCAAGGGAAAACAAATTTGGTTGCGCGCGCTGAGAATCAAACGTGTTCGCAATAGAGCAGGCATGCAGTACGCGGAACAGATGGACGAAGAATTGCCGGCCGCGAAGTATTCTTGTAAATATCTTCGGTACAGTACTCGATAGATGAGTTTCAGTGAATGCCAAATAAAGTATCGAAAATGAATCGCATGTTAAATGCTGTCTTTAATGAAGTAATCTAAAGTCAGATCCTGTTTTGAGAGAATGTGATTTGTATCCGTAAAATAGTTGGTACCATTTTGAATACAACTCGATAAAACGTGTGAATAGAAGCGTAGATGTTCTTTGCAAAACTTCTCAAACGAAAAGTTGATATCAGCAATAACCTTCCGACAAGTTTCCAGCATTCATGGTTGTCTCGAACTAGGTTGAATTAGATTAAATCTCCGTCAATTGAACAGATCAAGATGAACGAAATTTCTTTCTTCCTCACTCAGTTGTATGCATCTGCAAAACGTCTCTCCTCATGGCAGGAAAAAAATTTGGGAAGGTAAAGTATTTAAGCGAACAGCAAAAAATGAGATCCTTTCAGTCGAATGTTGTTTATTTTTATATCCTAGAGCTAGCGTCTGCCTTTGTGCTCTCAGCAGCACATAATGTACTGTATTTCGTCCTAGACATCAAAACATTGGCAACAAGTTTCACTCAGTTTTTCTTCACGTTTGCGTTTTTGAAAGTTCTTCAGTTTGCTAGTTATATTCCGTCAGCACAAATTTCGCAAAAGGTTTGTTTCAAAGTCTACAATTATAAGCTTAATAGTTAGCTCCAGGTGAAAGCCGATACTAGCTCATAGAATTCTTCTCATGATGGAAAAACTACTTATACCGAATTCATTTTACAAAAATTACAGGACTTGCTGTTCGCAGCTGGCGGGAAATTTTTAGAAATTATGGTTGGGTCATTCGCTAATTCTCATAATCGAACAGGTGAACTATATCTTGTCAGGTTGGCATTTTCACTGCTCTGAGAATATTTGTTGACATGTTAAGTTTAGATGCTTCGATTTTCTCTCTACAGCATTCATTTTGTCGTATTATGTCAACCGACCTACTGGAAAGAATATTACGAAACAAGATTGTCTACTAATTGTAGGTTATCAGTTTTCCCCCAATTCAACAGTTCAAATACTTGATGTGTTCTGTTTTCCAGGCACCTCTTGCTATTTTTGTGTCTGTGTCGTGGCTTGAGCCTGGACAAATTGAGTTCACAGTAATTTCTTTCTGTGCAGCTGCGCTGCTACCATTCGCTAAGGCTCTGTCTTTCATCCTACTCCGCAATGTGATGGATCTCTCCGGAAAAGGTCTGCAGATTTTTCAGAATCGGATGACGACATATGCTACTTTTCAGGACACATAAACGCTCTCATGGTAGAGTATACCCGCCTTCTCACCGCGTTGTTATTCTTTCCCGGGTTATTTTCATACATGCGAAGCTCCGTAGAGATTTCAGCAAGTTGGGAATCAATTGACTATGTTTGCCAAATGGTCTTTGGGTGGAATAGAAGACTAATTACAGGTTCTTATGACTCTTTCCTTCGTGTTTATGGTCTGCAACTTGTATAGTCAACTCTGGCTCTCGCTTACACTGGATCCAAATCATTACTTGATACTAGACAATTCGAAAAGCCTTATTGCATCGGTTAGTGCCTATATTATGAACCCTTTTTGCGAAGGCTGTAACGGAACTAGAAGCGATGAGCTGTTCGATAGTAAATATTTCAGGTCACCAATTAGGTTACTATTTATTATCGATGTATTTCAAAACTTCATCTCACATTCAGATTCTCAAATTGGCGCGCACGAAAAAATAAATAGCCGCAAAAATAGCCGAAAATTACTGAAAAATGTAAAGATTACTGTAGTTTTCGTTGCGAGATATCGTGCGCGCCAATTTAAAAACTTGAATGCGAGATGAAGTTTTGAAATACAACGATACTACAAACATTACACACAAAGAACTTCTGTAAATACGTATTGGAAAACTGGCATAATCATTCACAATACATAGGCAGATCGTTCTAAGTGATAATGTCTAGAGAAATTTACCAAAATTTTGCGAAACTAAGGAGAAACTTTTATTTAACCTTTTTCAGTGTTCTCAATGGATAATACAAAACATGGCACACCCCAGCTTAATTGCTTTTGGCGCCAAGCTAGTCTCCTTTGCTTCATTGTTCCGACTTTGGACTCGAATATTCTCATGAATCAGTTCCTTTTTTTTTAATGTATTGAACATATCCAGTAAATATTCTATATGATGATATTTATTTTCTGAAATTCCTACGGTCTGATCACTCTGTTAAATTCTTCTGTCCTTATTAAGTGTTAGACTAAGAATGTCAGCAAACTGAGTACGGTTTTCTATTGTGGAGGCCAAAATCGATAAACCAAGACCGTTCGCGGTTCTGTGAGCTCCACAATAGTCTGTTGCGTTACAATTCAGAATTCTCATTTTTATTTGTGCCAGTCCTTTTGAATACTGCTTTTGATTTAATCGTCTTTATATGTTTTTTTCGGGCAATGTCTCGTGCCCTACTATTTTGGAACGTACAACGTTAGTTTGGAGACGATTTTTCAAGAAATCCGTCCCATAGTAGAGGGGTCCCTGTAGGAAGTTAGCTGGAATCACACATTGAGATTTGGAAGAAAATGAAAACTCCGGAAAAATTTAGAAAAAATCAACAGCATTTTCAAGAATTTCGAGAGGTTAACACATCTAAATAGAAATTAGATTGGATCCGGTATTCAAACTTTTAACAAGAGAAGTCCGAAATATAACAATTTTTCAAAAAAAAAAAATTTTTCTTCAGTTTTGGCCTAGAATGGCTCAAATAGTTAGTATTTGATGTTTTTTGTGTTTTTACTTTCCCTCTCAGAATAGGCCTAAAAGGGGGTAAAATAGGGCTTTCAGGCTCTTTCCGGCTCCCGTAGCGGCCTTAATTTCCAACTGCAATGTTTCTCAGCACGTCGAGATCTATCAATTCATGTAATAAAAACTGCAAATAGACTTGGTAAATTTCGGACTTCCCTTGTAAGATAAAAATGCGATTAGATATGAAATACTCTTGGGAGTAACATTTTCTATATATCTTGTTACAATATAAGTATTTACCCGAGCCAATGAACACGTGTTTCTAAGATACCTAACCGAGCCAATGATGTTTCGAAGAACTAATGAACGCGTTTGTCATTTCATCTTTCAAACCCAAGCCAATGATCTACTACGACTTATGACAGCCATTGATTCTTTTATTGGTGACCGCGCCAATGATAGATAAGGTAGCTAATGCAAAAGCCGTTAACTACATAACCAATGAAAGTTGGCCCGTTTTTTCGTCGAATAACTCTCTCTTTGTTTCAGACACAAGTTTTCAATATATATTTTTTAAGAATACATATTTTCGGAAAACATTACTGAATGTGGTCATGAACACCAGAATGTTCACCGTTGCATCTGAAATACCGATGGCCGCGGTTTTAGCCCAGCAGTTCCAGAATTCACATTGCGCCAAGTGCTTTCAGAATCTGCGGTCTGAAAAGCTTTAGGAATATTATAACTTATCGGTTCAGGGAAACCGATGATTTGCTAACTTGTGACGATTGTTTGGATGTATCATATTGCTCATTGAAATGTCAGCGAGGAGACTGGAGGATGGTCCACCAAGTAGGCTTACCATGACTGTTAAGTTTGTATGAGAACATTTTTGTAGCGTGAGTGTGAAATATTGCAATCACAAAAAGAAAAACTGGTAATGACCAGCACTATGCGTCTCTGCCTCCGTGTGCTTCTCATTAACACGACTAGAAACTCAGCTACGAGTTTCAACGGAGGTGGTTTCGACGAATTGGAAACAAGTAAGCTCTGCATCACTTATTTTCTTTCATTTCTAAGTAAGTAATCTAGATGAGATTGTAATGTGTCAATTGCTGGAAAGTTAAAAATCACCACCGAGGAGTAGATATTTCCGTTTCAAAACCCTAAATGATAAGATATAGAATTGATTTCTTGGAATATCAATAGGTACCCTTCAAATCCAAAAATTCTCTTGAGATTTTACAGTTTCCTTTATCAGTTCTTGATATCCTGTTATCAGTTGAGTATATTCCCTGGGAATCTCAATTTAATCAGTCGGTAAAGAATTGATTTCTTGGCATATCAATGGGTACCCTCCAAATCCAAAAATTCTCTTGAGATCTTAC
>LR539400.1:197222-218852 GCA_900536315.3 Caenorhabditis becei | reverse complement strand
AGAGTGCGCCGACAGCGGAGGGTGCGAGAGTACGTCGCTTTTCGCGATCCGCGCTGGCGCATTTTCGGTGCTGGAGAGCGTGCCACCAAAAACACAACTCGATTTTTCTTGAAAGGCCCTTTTCTCCATTTTGATATGTGGAAAGTTTATTCTGAAGCTATAGCTTCATTTCTGCAGATACAGAAGGGTACAATACCCGGGTTCATTTTACTTGCAATTCTTTGAAAATTTTACTGAACATGCGTTCGAATTTGAACATCACTCTTCTTCATATCTATGCTTCTTGTTCAATTTCTTAGAAGCTATTGTTAGCTCAATTTGTAATCTTGTTAAAGTTTCAGATGTCCGACTTATATTCCCAGAAAAACATTCTCGCACCAATGGTCAGAGCTGGAAGAACGCCTTTGCGGTTTCGAGTTGTTTAGTTATTTTTTGAAATTTTGTTTCAGGGTATTATGTCTAAATTACGGAGCGGATCTATGCTATACTGAAGAAATAGTCGATCAGAAGCTGATCGGAGCTCGTAGGGTGGTGAATGGTTTGTAAATCCTGTTCTCAAAATCATATTTATTCTCACAATGTCTCTTCTTTTAAAAGTACGGTTTGCATTTAGACGCTGTCGGAACCATTGACTATCGCAACGGCGATGATGTTATCCTGAGACTGTCCCCTGAAGAAGAAGGAAAATGCATCCTACAAATCGGAACCAATAATGGAGAAAATGCTGCAAAAGTCGCAAAGCTGATGTAAGAGATCGTAGAATTGGATGTGATGTGTACTTCTTGCAGAGGTACCGATGTCGCTGGTATTGATGTGAATATGGGTTGTCCTAAGCCATTTTCAGTTCACTGTGGAATGGGCTCGGCGCTTCTCAAACAAACAGATAAGATCAGAGAGGTATGACCGTCCGGTCCGTATGAACATTAAGGACACTCTTGCTCAACCGCTAAGATGAAAACATCCAATCGCTTTTTCTATATTGACGTTCAATAAGTACGTTATTTTAACGCTATTTTTTAAAGATTTTAACTGCGCTGAAAGCATCAGCAACCGTTCCGATTTCGTGCAAGATTCGATTGTTAGATGAAGAACATGACACGCTACAATTGGCCCGTGAAATCGAAAAGTGCGGCGTTGATGCCCTTGGGGTACACGGTCGACGTCGAGAAGAACGTCAGCCAGATCCTTGCCGTGTTAATGAAGTCCGCGAAATTTCGCGATCTGTGAGAATACCCATCATCGCAAAGTAAGTGCTTTGAAATATCGGAAAGACGTTTTTTTCAAAAAGGTACCTCACTTTTAGTGAAGTTTATTCCTGTTTGAAAAAGAGTATTTCAGTGGTTTCTCCGGAGAAATCGAAACTTTTGAGGACATACAATGTTGGAGAGAAAGAACAGAAGCAAGTAGCATCATGGTTGCCAGAAAAGCTCTAGCAACTCCTTCTATCTTCCGCAAAGACGGTGTGTTGTGCAAATACAAAGACATCGATAATTTCCTAGACATGGTAAGTCAGAATCTACTTCAAAAAACAGTGAGTATTCCCAGGCTTGCAAGTATGACGAATCGTATACTATGACAAAGTATGTCGTTCAAAGAATTCTGGGTGGAGACCAAGAACATGATCCTCGTGGAAAAGCAACAGTTGCTGCTGGAAGTGTTCTTCAAATATGCCAAGCGTTTGGAAAAGAGGATGTCTACAATGTAAGCGTAAAAAAATATTTCCAAGAAACTCGATGAACGTCATCATAGTCGCAAACAGCTATGCCATGTAATGCCTGAAACTTTCGGATTGATAAAACGTGAAACCTGAAAAGTTTCGATTTTCCCGAAATTAGTGCGAAATCGTGAGAAATCACTTATTTTCTGACCCGGATATTTGCTTAAGATATAATCTTTCTCACTCTTTACAAAATGGGTGCGTATGGCAAAACAAACTGGAACAAAAAAATACTACCAGTTTTTTTTAATACTATGCTGTACAACAACAAGATGTTGTTCATGTTTTTTATGTCAACTTTCTAGAGCTCAAAAAAGGATCGACAACGAAAGGAGATCAAAAAACGGTCGAGATACGATGAAAACGGAATTTACAACATCGATATCTCATTCCCATTGTTAGTTTAATTTTCCCTGGTTTTCCCTGGCGAGCACAAAAAACATTTCATATTCTTAACGATAAATGCAAAACTACAGGAAAAAACTAAAGAACTCTACTGGTTTCTCGCAAACTCCCAAGATGGTTTTGAACGAGTTCTGTTCAGAAACTAGAACTGTCAAGCCTGTTTACGAAATCGTGAGTCGTCACCTTTCGACTGGCAAATGTATTCAAATTTTTTAGGTCAAAAGGAATGATAAAAGATATATCGCCACTGCCGTTATAGGTGACAAAAAATACAAATCTGGAGTAGGGCAGCCGAATATTCGGATGGCTGAACAAGTTGCAGCGCTAGCCGCCCTTCACGGAATGAATATCAGGTCACGTTTAAGTGGAGTTTGGGAAGAAGATTAGAAATGTTAATTGTTGAATAGTTGTTTGTTATTTATGTTAAAACTCAAACTTTGTTTTTTTCAAACTTTAATATTCATAAACTTCAGATCCGTTCCCCTTGCTGGTTTCTTAGTGATTTTTCTGGTCTGCCATATATAGGCTATAAAACTGGGAAAGTCTTATTGATTAAACTTTTATCTAGATTCTGGCACAATAGGGGAAGATGTGCGCTCCCAAAAATAAACAGTCTAGCCTTCATTCCACTCGCGTCACACGCCTCCCTAATGATCAAGCTTTTACCTTGAGCGTTGAAAATAAACTCGGTAGGTTTTGATATTGGTCTGCTAAATAGATAAATACTTCGCCTTAGTCGAGTACCTATAGACTATATAGGCTATTCTTATTCATATTCATTGAACCAGTTTCTTAGAGAGGAAGAATAGGCAGAGTTCCATTATAGGCTATAGACTGGTAAACTTGAGAATAGTTTATTGTTTTAAATACGTGTATCTCAGATCACAGTTGAATACTACTAATAGATTAATTGTGCTCAGTTCACTCCTTCCCTTTCGACAGCGAATGGTGTATCGACTGAAATATGTCCCGATGAAGCAATGATGACATCCTGCTTGGGTCTGTCTCCTGGCAACTTTTCGGTTTTTTCGATTTTTCGAACAACATCCATTCCTTCGAGAACTTTTCCGAACACCACATGACGTCCATCGAGCCAAGGAGTTTTCACGGTGGTGATAAAGAACTGAGAGCCATTGGTATCCTTTCCAGCATTGGCCATTGAGAGCCATCCGGCGCCATAATGCTTGAGTTTGAAGTTTTCGTCAGCGAATTTCTCCCCATAGATAGAACGTCCACCCGTTCCATCTCCACGCGTGAAATCACCACCTTGAATCATGAAATCTTCAATAACACGATGGAATTTGCTCCCAGTGTATCCTTCTCCCTGAAAATGAAGAGTAAGAAATAAACAACAGGAAAACAAGTAAACCTTAGGTTTCTTGGCTAACTCGATGAAGTTGGTGGCTGTTTTTGGAACAGTTTTGCCAAACAACCCAATGATCACTCTTCCGATTGGCTTTCCTCCAATCTCAATGTCAAAAAAGACTTTGTCGGTGACCTTTGGACCTTTCGCATCTTCTTGGGCGAGAGCGCCAATGACGAGAACGGCGAGCAGTAGAAGTTTCATCGAGAAACTAAAAAAATTATCCGTACTCGAAAAATAATGAGAAGATATGTGAGGAAAAGAAGTAAGCAAGTCAACGAGTGGACAACGCGTCCGCAACGTGGAATGAAACAACTGCAAGAGTAGACGCAGAGAAAACACGAGACAAACAACGATTCCGTGGTCAGTATTGGGATTCATTTGTTCAATACGAGAATACGAAAGAAAAAGTGAATGTATACACGAACCGAAGTTCTGACAAAAAAAAATGTTTTTCAAGAATTAGTTTTCATAAAACATTAGTTTAAAATATGAATATTTTATAAATATGAATTTGGCATTATTCTTCAATTATCTTGTGCTTCCTGGTCTTCTGATCAGTAGTAGCCTAAAGGAAAATAATGAATTTTAAAAATATATTTTCCATAATATTAAATGAGAAACGCGCCATTCTAGCGCCAGCATTGTCTACCAGTCACAGCGCTCGTTTAATTTCAGTTAGTGTATTAGTTGGAGCGCTTTATTAGCAACAGTAGGTTCTTAATGGCATTGAGTTACTTTCACATACACTGTTTGGCTAGTACAGACAATTGTCTAGCGAAAAACTCGAGAAAAACGCTAAGAACTCTGCTTTCGAGTGTTAAATATAAATATTCGAGAACAGCTACGGCGCGGTGCACGGCGAGAAGAGCGGCTACCTCAAGTGGGGATTCCACGGCGTGTTTTTTGCTGCATGACCGATATAACTTCGGCCGCGGCCACCGATTAGGCTCCGCCCCTCGCCCCGCCCCCCGATTTCGCGGCGCAGTGAATTTTAACACTGAAAAACAGTGTTTTCGTCCCCGTACAAGGCCAGAAAATTTTTTTTTCAGAATATTTTTTATACGAAAAATCAACAATGCGTTAATATACCTATTTGTCAAACACTTTTTGCGAAAAAAATTCTTTCCAGGGAGGAGAGTTCAAAAAACGCATTGAAATTTTGGCGAATTTTACAAAACCAAGTTGTGAAACGTTCAGAGTTAACATAATTTGACAAGTTAAGGTAGCAATCAAAAGAGGAGAACATTCTGGATAACTTTTCAGTTGATGACTTTTTCCTATCTAAGCCCATTCTCGAGATTCAATCCGTTGAAAGTTGTTGATACATTTTCGTTTGTACTAGCAAAGTGAGGACAGTTACAGAAAAATGATGTACTAGAAAGTTGTTCCCCAGTCAATTTGCAGTCGATTGGTATAAACCGGTAGTACCAGAAAATATTTTTCGGACTTTTATGGTTCCTTTACCAGAAAGTCAGAAATCGCATGTCGGAAAATTGGTACAATGCCTCCAAATATAGGCAAAAACACATTAAGATAGCACATTAATGAAGTATCTAACATATTTCATTAATCCTATTAGGTTTAGAGTGCGAATTTTGGGTATAACTTGAACTGACCGCCCATCTCCATAATCTATTGTTATGGCAGCAAAAATGCGAGAAAATTAGGTCCAAGTGTTGCACTTATGTTAAAAAACCATTACTTCACATATTTGAAGCTTTTTCCCTCCTTTGTTCTCAAATCTGTTACGCAAATTCAACTTTCCAGGTTTCTTTGAAAAACACGGGAAAAACCATGCGGCGGCATTGCAAAATGAAAGGGGCGGGGTGGAGTGCGCTGATTGGCTGCCGGCGGCGGCCGAAGAAATCGCTCGTGCAGCGAAAAACACGCCGTGTATTCCTAGGCCACGGCCTGCGTTTGGTAACCGGCCAAGCCTCAAAGGAGGGGTACTGTAGGCGGTCTCTACTAACATGGAGAACTACATTTCGAGTGCACATGCTGCTGCGAACGATTGAGCATCCTTTACGGAAAAACATTCTAAAAAAAACCTACTATTCCAACCGCGATTCTCTTTTTCTCGTCTTCACTTATCCCGTTGGTAATTGGATCAATCGAGAAATTTGATATTCTATTACGAAGAAGTTTTTGCCTCATGAACTGAAATTGGAACATGAATTGCAAAACTTAGCCGCACACATATTTCAGTTATAACCAATATATTAGTGGATGTTGTTTACCTGTTGCAAAAGAACTCGTTTACATCTTTGCTTCACTGCGAGTGCTAAATCTAACCATGTCCAGTTTTGCTCGTGATACTCACAGAGAGGAAAAACAAAATTGAACTGATGAACGTCAATTAGATTTTTGTCTTTATTACCCTGGAAAATTTATTTTTAAAATCTCGTCTCGCTCTTGTACTTCTACCTTATACGACACGACAAATGACACTTCTGGAATCTTTATATACATGAAATGGTTTACTTTGTCGGCTCTCTCCTTCATACGGTCAATGTCATCTTTTTCATAAACCTTCTGCTGAAAATTACTTGATTCAAAGACAGTGTTGTTTTATATAAACCTCCATGATCATTTTCTCCGTTGCCAGTTTGTTACTTTTAATGCTCAAGCTGCTCGCAATTTTCCTTGTTAATGAGAACGCCTGTCAAAATGTTTCTTCAAGTCAAGTAACAGTTAGAAGAAACACACCGATGTATCAACTTCAGTGTCAAAGTTATCATTCTTATGAATGTTTCGTCCAGGGAAGAAGAATCGCATCATTTTGTCGAACAATTTGTGTGTTATTTCTGCAACCATTGGAGCGATATTCAGTTCGAAGTGTTCTTTGACACTGATCCCCCCAACCGGTGGCATATCTCTGACAAATAAACGAATAGCAGGCTGCCGAGAATGGCGAGTTTCATCACGATGTAGTGCATGTTTATACACAGAATCCGGTAGTAGATTGGCTATTCTCACACTTCCAACTTCAAAAAGATGATCTCCACAGTTACTGTCTCGAACAGTCCGTGTGTATCTTAAAATGTTTAGATGAGTTTTCTTCGCTCAAAATGTTCCTTACATAAAGTTTCTGATTTGAGTTTGCGCCAATGCGATCTGGCCGTCGCTTTCAGTTAGTTTCCAAATGCAATCTTCAAAACATACTTCGAATCTCCGGACAACTTCAATTCCCTTCTTTTCATTACAACTGTCATATTGTTTTATCTGTTTGATTTGAAGTTGTTTGTATGAGCTAATAAAAGTTGCAAGCCGTTCAGAGACATTCAACATCCGCTGTTTCGTTTCCTCTGCTTCCAGTGAAAGTTGCTCCTCAGTATCTTCTACATATTCATGTTCTCCTTGGTTGAGATAAAACAATTGTCTCTCGAGATATCTTCCAAGAGAAACAATTTCTCGGAGATCAGACTGATACTTCATAATTCTGTCTCGCAATTCACTCATGCTCATTAACTGACACTCGAACCGAAGCCTTCTTCTCTGCTCTCCCATTTGTTTCTTATTAGGGTCCACAAATAATGCCAGGTTGTTCACAATGTCTACGACCATTTCGTACTGTTAAAGTAATAATAAAACATTTAATTGATGTATTATATTTATCAAGCGAAGTGGCCGCTGTGTCGATTTACGACGGATGCGACTCCCGTCACGATTGTGGGTTACGGTGTCACTAGCTTCACATGTGCGCCTAATCGCGGGTCTGAGTTTCATTGAAAATTAGGTGCACATGTAAAGCGAGTGACACCGTAACCCACAATCGTGGCGGGAGTCGCATCCGTCGTAAATCGACACAGCGGCCACTTCGCTTGATGAATATAATAATTACCTGTTCTGAGTTGCTCACGACTTCCAGCATATTGTGCTTTAGTGTCAGAACATCAATACCCACGGAATCTGTGTTCAGTATTTGGTGCTTCTGATCAACTTGCGGCGGAACGGAAATATCTTCTCTCGAATCAGTTTTTAATTCGTCAGAAAAATAACAAAAATAAATCTGACAACTACATCTCGACACAATCCTCTGCAACTGAATTTTCTCCCCACAATCGAACTCTGAATGTAAATCTTGTCACTTCGACTAATTTGAATCTATAGATAGTTTGAAGGTTTGCATATATTGAAGAATTAAGAATGATAACATATTGAAATATTTTTCACTAGTTCCTGCTCTCACCGGGCTGAACAACTCCACCGACTGCCTCGCCAGTGGCTGTAAATTTTTGCACAAAGTCATCAGCAAATCCACTTGTGTCTTTGTCGTCGATAACATCGCGTGGAAGCCATCGAAACTTCTTTTTGTTGGTGCCGGTAGCGCTAATCGGAGCGAAATATTGCATTCCTGACAGTTTTGCACTCCACGATTTTTTACTCAGCAACAAACTTTGTTTCCACACGTTCCGATGAAACTGGAAAAAAGCTGTCCAAAACTCGCAGTGTTCAAAAATGATCAGATGATCAGAGGGAACTTGCTGTCTATTGACTAATATAGCAGATTGAGTTATAGTAAGTTAACAACATAAATACCGAAAAACTACTTTTGGCTCTTCGTTCACCCATGGGTGCACTACCAACCAAAAAGGCCAATTATCATTGGCTCGGTTATCATCAGCTTTTTGCGATCATTGACTCTGTTGTATCATTGGCTACACAATTTTTCATTGATTTTTATAGTCTCTGTGTCGCGAATCTATGGCCCCTCCGGAACCATCTCGCAACTGGATCTACGATCGGAAGGACTCAAAGGATCCATCTCTTCAATTGGACCTTCTGTCGCGTCGCCTACTCAAGCCAAGCTGCCTCACCAACACCAAGGACAACTCTTCACGCCGCTACTCCTCACGTGAACTGCCCGAGGTCAACTACTGCCGCTCGCCCTGCCTCCAACTCAGCGCCCTTGGACTGACCTCGTCGACGTGGCATCGCCTATCAGGACCAGAAGAAGAATCCAACTTTAGTTCCGCCTCTACCGGCGAGCTCCGCTCGCACTTGTATTGTGATTCCCCTTTATCCTAATAAATGGTTGTCACTCTAACTCGTGTATTATCGTTGCAACTTGCAACTCAAAATCGGAGTGGGTAGATTTACGGTGTTGTGGGTTTCGCCTGGAATCCACGTATTTTTCACGCGAAAAATAGAACGGAAGCTTCAATTCCGTTCAAAGTGATTTATCGCGTGACCTAACACGTGGATTCCATGCGAGACCTGCAACTCCGTAAATCTACCCACTCCGATTTTGAGTTGCAACGATAATAGTATCTTGGTTCCTCTCTCTCTCACTCGCCCTCTCTCTCTAACGCATTCTACCACACTTTCGAGAACCCCTTTCGCAACACTCTGGCTACTTTTTTTTAATCCTCCTCTCGACTGACCGTATAGCCAGAGATAATCCAAAGATTGAGCCAATGATCGGTTGGAAGCTGGAGCCAAAGAACAAAAGTAGCCAAAGATGATAAAAAGTCATGAAAAATAGCGTAGCCAATGATACAACAGAGTCAATGATCGCAAAAAGCTGATAACTGAGCCAATGGAAGTTGCCAGACCAAAAAGGCTGTCCTAATTGTAAAACAATTTTTTGTCTAAATATTGGTTACGGTAGTTTTTAAAGTTCAGTTATTTCCAATATATGTGCTATACTAATTGAAAACGTCTGTTTGTCTGTTTCATGAAACTACATTTCAAAAGCATTCTTACATTCTGGAGTAGTTGGGATTTGGCGGCGGAAACAAGCAGGAACCCATCTCGTTCACATCCTTTCAAGACAAGCTGGCTATTGAAAAGATCAACTGCAAAGTCGGAATTAAAACTATGCAGCTATGGTGGATTCCACTTTGCCAGTTTAGTAGCTTCACGTCATCCATAGTGGATTGTTGAACACCGATAAGTGAATCTATTGGAACGTCTGAGGATTGCTCACAATGGGCAATTAGTTTAGTTCCAACTTCATCTATCAATTGACTTAACATCCATGGATTCGTTTCCGTCACACTATAACCTCTTCTGTGTGTTTTTTCTTCTCGTTTTGGAGTCGTCACTGTAGGCTTTGGGTCAGTGTTTTCTTCGAGGTGTACCTATAGATTGAACTTCATCAATGATGAACGGTTGAAAAAGTTACATTTAATGTTTTAACAGCGTCATTGCTCAGAATTCTTCGCAGCATATGAGCTCGATGTACTCCATCTGCAATCGTGAGACAAGCATCTCGGTTTTCTGCGGTCCACGCCATCTTTAGATCGTATGCGGTGACCTTATGAAGTGGCACGTTCTTTCCGGGATACGTTTCACGAGCATATTGAACTCTGCCGAAGCCTAATAAGAAGGTATCCTCCGATGGGGACCCATCAGTTGGAGGTCTACTATCTCCTCCGTACACATGAACTTGTGTTGCCCACCAAGTACATGTCATGTGATGCGTTCTCCAAGAATACAATTTCCGTCTTTGAACATTCATCTCCTAAATTTTTTGAAGTTCCGATCGTTTTTCAGTAATTTCTCAGACCCTGTTTAGCGTGGAATGTTGAACGGTTTGTCGGAAGGAAGCGGTGAGCTGCAGACCATCTGAGAAAACCCGAAACCCATATGAGGATGAATGGGACATCCAATATGTAACCAGAACTTTCGGCAATGAAAACGAAACTTGCAGCTTTCCGAAATGCTTACTAAGTTGAGGCTTGAGAAGAACTCGGTTTCCAAATACTTTTCCACGCCGCACATTCCTGTTTTTAGTTGTCAAAGACTTCAGAAACTGTTCAATCCACCGAAAAGTATTAGAGTACAGTAACAAATTTGGCATTTTGTCCGCTGACGTGCAGCTTCCCGCGGAAACATCGAAGTTTAAAGTCACATTGACACTAGAGGACCTGAACTGCCGATAACTGTCATGTTCTTCTGTCTGCAATTGAGTTTCGGTTCTATAAGAGCTCATTCGGTTTCCGGAAACTCACTGAAGAATAGTGTGGTAACCGGTTTGGAGAGCATAGTTGAACAGAATGATGCTCATGCGGATCTCCAGCACATTCCCAGCCTAGTAAAATCTTCAATCTGACGTCAGGAAGAGACAGTACTTGCGAGTCGTCATATCTGGACGCGGTTCTCAGAAATACCCGCAACCCAGATTTGATCCTTATTTCACCTAGTGCCCAATCTAAGCCGAAATCTTCCCAACACAGTTCTAACGTTTCCGTCTCATTGTAAGGATCATTAGAAGCAAGCATTGTTGTAACCATTTTCTCACTGGACCATAGTAATCTTCCGTGCAACAAGAATCTCATTTTGTCCCAAAAGGGGAGAGGCTGTGACGGGTCTTTAGAAGGTGCTGATATGTTGTTCCAAACAAGAGATATCATTGAGAGACACGGCTCCCAACATGGTCCATAAGTGCAAGTGAACTCCGTACTAGCTATAAGGAGTAATTAACAAAAATGGATCTTTCTGTATGTTAAATATTTAGAAAGTTGAACATAACGTACCACATTGAAGATCATAATAAAACTTGAGTGGGGACATGTTCCGATTGACTGAATGATTTGGAAACGGATCTGGTAAAGGTATGGTGCATTGTCGAATTGATCTGTTCCCTTCTTAAAAAAAAACAGATGACTAGTTTTCATACAACGTGAATATTTACCAGAAAGACTTTCAGCTGCTACAAGATAACCAAAAAAATGAAGATCTTTAGTATCTAAGTACTTCATCGGATAATCTTTAAAAGATATTGTCCATTCAGTGACGTCGAACTCAACTGCTCGAGCCCACAGTGTGGTGTAGTTTTGATCCGGGAGTGAACTGAATGATAAAAATTATATTGATATAATCTGACAGATTGCGTTTCAACCTCAATGGATCGAACGCTCTCATCATTTGAATGCACTTTTCTGCTCCATGAAGAGTCATATCTGCGATGGCTCGTAAACTCCATCCTTTCCACGTGGAAACAAATAGTGGGTTTTCACTAATCTCCGACATTTTCCATCGTTCAATATAAATCTCACTATTTTTCTGCTCCAAGCTTCTCTTCATCCATTCAATCATTTCCTCTGGGAGGGAGAGATGTTTTGCACGATATGAAGATAGATACTTACTTGAAAGGAAAGGTGCGACTTTCTTGAGACTAGATAACCTCTCGTCCAAAAGTTGCTCTCTTCTTTCTGATTCATAAACTTCATCTTCTTTCAACTGTGAGCTAAGCTTCAACCGGTTTTCAAATTCGTCGTCCTCCAGCTCCAGACAGACTTCGCATATTTCAATATGAACATCACTGGGCAACGGCTTAATTTCAGTCCATAGCGTTGGTTTGATGTCATGTACGATTTTCACCCATTTTATTATATTGACGAATTCGTCATATACTTGAGCAAAGTTGAAATCAAATGGAAGCCGAAACAAGAATCTATCGGCAGACCAAATCCATATTTTGTTAATATTAGACGTTAGTGCCCCGAATGACATTCTTGATTGTGTCGCTTCCTCATCGGAGGTCCGAACCATGATAGACGGACGCTTAATAAACATAACGATTCACAAAGTCAGAATACCGTATTCTCTCATCATCAGGATGTCCCACAAAAAAATGATTGGCCTATAGAAAAGTTTCAAGGAAATCAAAAATGAACATGTGAAAAAGGAAGTAAAATGCTTAGTTCGCGCTCATGTCTATAGAACTCTAGACTGTAAGTCTATAGTTCCCAAAAGAAGGGTATACTCGTGCACCGAGATTGAGTAGGGCCTAACCCATCTGCGGAAGAACGACGAATTTGGGTAAAAAGCAGCTGAGAAACGGCCGCGGAACGACAAAATTCCAGAAATACAGACTTTGTCAATGAGTAATAGTAAAGATACGGTCACTTATTAATACCATCTAGAAAACTGTTCTGCATATATTTGGAGTAATACTCGGATTTTATGAATGAGCAGTATCGCAGTGTTTTGAAATACTCAAATTCCCATGCTCTTACCGAAACTATTATCACTTTCTGCTTGTTCATAACAATTTCCAAGAAATCTGCTTTCAAGTTCATTTGACTATCCAATCGCTCAACATTTAGATTTTCTCCTCGCCAAAGCATTCTGCCGAAGTTTATTTTATGAAACTAAGAATTCAAGTTTCATACCGATGGTTTCGTGCCAACTCGAGCTGAACTTCAACAAAATCACTTAACATCAAATGAAAGTGCTTTTTTCGCGGAACTTTTCGTGGAGTGTCTTCTTTCGGCACATTCATAGATATTAAAGATCTGAAAATTTTGTCCCAGTTTGACGAATCTTCCTGACCGGTTTGAGAAATTAACTCACTTTCTCACAGTATCAAAAACTTTCAAGATAATGATATGAAGCTCAGGAGACCAAGAAAAATAAATTTTGTGCAAGGTTGAAACCTGTATCCGATCTACTACGTTCGATTCGTCTTCAACGGAAATTTGAACAGCGTCAACCTCGAAGAAAGTTCTTATAGCGTCCTTCCCATCAGTTATCTTATGGCTGTCAATGTGAACTTGATCTCGTTCTATTTGGCTCCAGCGCTTCGTTGGAGATGAATGTCTTTCTTCTTCCAAATCAGAAGTAGACTGGCTCGAATGAAAAACTTTTGCTAGAAACAGTTTCCCGGAATCATCTCGAGTCCCAGTAACTCCTTTGATTCCTTCTGTTTTTATCATAATATTCGTTTTCTCGGCATGAAGCTCAACTTTGGAGCAGCAAACTGCGGCATAAGCTTTCTCGCAAAAATCGGCAAGATTCACAATTCTGTAAAAAACGTTTATTTTTCAAAATCTGTCTTCATTTACCTATCTGCGGACAATTGAAGCTTCAACACTTTTTTATTCGTTACAGATCGAGTTTTGTTCATATTCCGAAACCATATGATTATGCTGTCTATTTGTTTGGAAACTCTCTCGGACCATTCAAGTTTTAAATCGTCACAGCCGACTGTGATGAGAATAGTTGTGTCCGTAAATTGGCACTGACCAATGAATGCCCCAAGAAACACTGATTCGTTCCAGGAATGAACTTCAAATGCAGGACTGTTAGAATCAATCCCAAAATAGAGAAGCTCAGCTTCTACATCGACTTTTTCATCACTCAACAGAAAACTGGCATAGGCAACAGTCATCTTGCACCGATTTGAGGTAGTGTCCAAAAATTCGCATGAAACATTGATTAGTTCGAGATCTGCTTTCTTCTTAGAATCGTAATTTCCAGTCCTGGGACTCTCTATTGTTTTTGTTTGATTACGGTATAAGAAAAATAGATGTGAACTGCTTTTGGTCCACCACTCAACATCGAAAAGAGAAATTTTCGAAACTATACCATCGATTGAAACGACGTAATGATCAGCGGTTTTTCTTGACGAGTTCTGGGAAATTTTCTTGAGAAACAATGGAATAGAAAAACTGAAAAAACTTACAGAAATTTTGCAAGTAATAGCAGAAAATCGAAATTCGCTTCGAAGGAGTTGATCAGCTACCACTAATTCATTAATTATAGCTTCCGTGAAGTCGTTATTTTGACTCACAATCAACTGTCTCACGTTTGTTGAGAAGTATCGGCTAAAGTAAATGTTTTAAAAAGACATTTAATGAAAATTTGTAAAACTTTAGAAAATATTCAGAAAATACTACAGTATGAATTGGCTAACAAGTAAGTTGGCGTGCGCGCTATGTTTTAATAAAGATATTCTCCTGAATATAACAAAAATGAAAACTAGATTACTGTCGACTTACTATTCATAAAAAACGAAGTCAAAAGTGTTAAATAACTAATAAGTTACCTCTCACCGCCACTGGAAACCGTATACTTGATAGCGATATTCTTGACTTCTGCGCTGATTTCCACAGAATGGTTTCCACAAAAAATCTCTGGCACGTTTGATTCTTCGATGGTATCCAACAAAACTTTGTTTGAATCTTGTTCCTGATCGTTTTGAATGTTCTCTAGAATGATCAAAAAGTCTAAATGAGAAATCGATACCGCCTTTCCGATATGAATGATTTACCATCAGTGAACGAAAATGATGGAGACAAAGCAGTGAGGCTAATTCTGTTAATTATGGTTTTTTCAATGTCGAGAGACAGTTTCAAGGGGAGCGACACTTCTGCTAAAAGACTTCCGTTTCGAGAACTCCTCCGTAGCAGCTTGCCTTGAAGAAGTGAGCACGAAGTTTCGAACTGCCACCTAAACATTTTTTCCCATGTTCAAAACCTTTAAAAACCAGAACAACTCGGGAAAAACCTGACAAGTCGTTAACAACTTTCGACACTTCCACACGAAGCTCGTTAACAAGTTGGCGAAGTCTCCGCCCCTTTTACACGCATTTTACGATAATGGGCGAAACCCGCGAACTGTCGGGCGCACCCTTTTATCTGCTTTTGGGTATATTAAACGGTGCGCCCGACAGTTCGCGGGTTTCGCCCATTATCGTAAAATGCGTGTAAAAGGGGCGGAGACTTCGACAACTTGTTAACGAGCTTCGCGTGGATGTGTCGAAAGTGGCAATAGATCATTCACTACCAAATCATTCACTACCAATTATCAATCACTACATGTATCATTCACTACCTTTTTCTTTCACTACCTTTTTTCCAGATTTTATCATTCACTACTACAATTTTTCAGCTTTAAAATTTTACCGTTTTTGATCATTCACTTCCATTTTCAATCCCTACTTTTTCAATAATGTTATTATCGTTGTATCCCAAAAGTTCATCGAGTAGATTTACGGGGTTGCAACGTGGATCAGGTCTCGACTGGAATCCACGTATTTTTCACGCGAAAAATAAAGCCGAAGCTTCAATGCTGTTCAAAACTAATTTTCGCGTGACCTAACACGTGGATTTGGCTCGCTCGCCGGAGATATCTCGTTGCCCCGTAAATCTACCCGATGAACTTTTGAGATACAACGATAATATCATTCACTACCACCCCTTCAAAAAAAGTTCCCAATTCTTCATCATTCACTACCTTTTTTCCGGCAATAGCTCTTTCACTACCGGCTCTTTTTTCGGTCATTTATGGATCATGTCCATTGGCTCGAACAGCCACTAGATCGTGTTCATTGGGCCTGATTATGGGTACATTGACACGTACTCTCAAAAATTTCGAGCGTCATCTGACCACTTTCCGGACCGTTAGGATCTCAAACATTCAAAAGGTCCTTTTTTTCAAAATTTCTAAAAGATTTCAAAGTTCCCTCAGGTACAACATGTCCAAAGTTGATCTGAAACGAATCATTTTGAGCCGAGTTATCCAAGTTCTTGTGATAATATATGAAATTCTGACCGCTACTGCAAGAAACATTTCTAGTAAGTAAAATATGTATATGCATCTTATCTCTAGAACCCAGTGGCTGTTTCGAGCCACTGGACATGATCCAAAGATGACCGAGCCAATGATAATTAGCCTCTCTGTTAAGACTCAGCTCTGGGTTACTGTAGGTTATCAAAGAGCCCAAAGTAAATAACTGAAGTTGACTTTTCCATTACTGATCCCAAAAGTTTGAAACCAGTTTAACTGTTAACAATGTATGTCATACTGTCTCCCACTTTTCCTTTAAAGAAGGCATCTAGTAGTGAAAGAGCTTTGGTAGTGAAAGAGCCGGTAGTGAAAGAGCTATTGCCGGAAAAAGGTAGTGAATGATGAAGAATTGGGAACTTTTTTTGAAGGGGTGGTAGTGAATGATAACATTATCGAAAAAGGTGGGATTGAGAATGGTAGTGAATGATCAAAAACGGTAAAATTTTAAAGCTGGAAAATTGTAGTAGTGAATGATAAAATCTGGAAAAAAGGTAGTGAAAGAATAAGGTAGTGAATGATACATGTAGTGATTGATAATTGGTAGTGAATGATTTGGTAGTGAATGATCTATTGCCGTCGAAAGTCGTTAACAACTTGTCAGGTTTTTCCCGAGAAGCTATAGCTACCCGAGATGGGATATATGATATCAAATGTGGCATACGCTTACCCTTGGCGACTTCTAAAAGTATCAAGAGACAACTCATCAACAGTGATATGAAGTAGACAATCCGGAATGATATCCATCACGACCACATGAGCTCGGTTTATGGAAACTCCGCAATACTTAATTAAAATATGTTTTCGCACACCAGGAGTTCCACCAACCTGTGCGACTTGTGTTGACATTTTAATCGCTTTATTAAATTGCTGTTTAGCTTTGCTTGCCGAATAATCATCAGATAATTCTATGTTTTCGCCAACAGAATTTTTTTGTGGAACAACCTCGATTCTTACATCGTTGAACTGCAGGATGCAAAACCTTCTGCAGATGAATTGATGTTAACCAACAGAATTGAAAATTTCGTACTAACGTCTGATGAGATTTTTCTCGCTCCAGGGAAACATTTTCTATATGAATTGATAATCTGCTTGCCACTCGAACACTGACGTCGTTTATTTGGAAGAACCCAATACTTCCTATTCGAAATTCATATTTTGTTATAAATGACAGAAGCCACGATAGAAGTACACAAGAATAACTGTAAACAGTTTGAGTCGATATAATTTTTCAGGGCCAATTTTCATTGGCTCGGTTATCATTGGCTCTTTGCGATCATTGACCCTAATGTATCATTGGCTACACAATTTTTCATTAGCTTTATCATCTTTGGCTACTTTTTTCATTGGCTCTGTCCCTAAAACCGATCATTGTCTCGATCTTTGGATCTTCTCTGCCTTTGACAAGGGAAGTACATGACCTCGCAGACTTGAAAAATTCCGAAACTATACTGATAATATACAGAAAAATGCGCTGAAGCCAATGGTGCTTTCAGAATTTGCCGGTTGGCAAAAGCTACCAGCCGACTCATTGTAGGCAGTCGCCAAATAATCTCCAATTGATCAAAAAAATTCAACTTTGAAAAATCGTAAAAAATCAGCTTTTGCCAAACGGCAATTTCTGAAAGCACCATTGGATTCAGCGCATTTTTCTGTATATTATCAGTATATTTTCGGAATTTTTCAAGTCTGCGAAGTCACATACTTCCCTTGTGAGTTCTTTAGCTTGCCAATTAATCATTGGCTCAATCTTTGGACATCTATACCTATGCGTTTTTTAGCTCGTCAATTGATTATTGGCTCGGGATGTCAATGTTCATTGGCTCGGAACAGCTACCGTAAAGTCTCTAATAGAAGGGCAGCCTCCATTAGAAGGGCGCCTCCAATAGAAGGGCATCCGGGAGAAGCTGTTGAAAAATAGAAGGGCATGCCCTACTATTAGAGACTTTACGGTACTTGTTATTCAATCTTTCCGCAAACCTGTCCTGAGGTACTGTAACCTCAAGGGAATTAGGATCGAAAAGTTAATCACCTCGAAAATAGATCGTTCGCGCTAGGTAGTAGCTGTTTCGAGCCATTGAACATTTCTGACCCGATCCAATGATCAATTAGCGAGCTAAAGAACGCATAATCATAGCTGTTCCAAAGATTGAGCCAATGATGAATTGGCGAACTAAAGAACTCAAAGCTAGAGAAGATCCAAAGATCGAGCCAATGATTGGTTTTAGGGCAGAGCCAATGAACAAAAGTAGCCAAATATGATAAAGCTAATGAAAAATTGTGTAGCCAATGATACATTAGAGTCAATGATCGCAAAAAGCCAATGATAACCGAGCCAATGAAAATTGGCCATTTTTCAGGTACCGACCTCGGGAAAAACCTGACAAGTTGTTAACAACTTTCGACACTTCCACGCGAAGCTCGTTAACAAGTTGGTGAAGTCTCCGCCCCTTTTACACGCATTTTACGATAATGGGCGAAACTCGCGAACTGTCGGGCCCACCGTTTAATATCCCCAAAAGCAGATAAAAGGGTGTGCCCGACAGTTCGCGGGTTTCGCCCATTGTCGTAAAATGTGTGTAAAAGAGGCGCAGACTTCTTCGACAACTTGTTAACGAGCTTCGCGTGGAAGTGTCGAAAGTTGTTAACAACTTGTCAGGTTATTCCCGAGACTAATTTTTTCTTGTGTTCCACCATTCCATATCTTAGAGTCCAGTATATGGAATGGACCGCAGGTTTCAAACAATTTTTGCAAGGATAACTGCTTCACGATTTACTGACCTAGCCAACGGCTACTCTTTCATTTCTGTTGTGTGTAGCTACTACGGTATGAAATACATTTCATACCGTAGTTTGTTCAAAACCTAAAGACTGTTTTCACGGCCTGTAAAAACGTACGCGCTTCCACTAGAATTTTTTCCGTTCCAAATGAGAAGTTTGATGAATCTTGCTGTTTTTGGATGATTTTGTGCTTTTACGATGTAGTCGTTTCGTTTGCACAGCACCGCGACGTTTCACGTACTCTTTTACAGGCCGTGGTTTTGGAAAAATTTAAGAAATACAAACGACCGTGGCCATTTAAACTTTTGCCTGTTAATGAATATATGCTTTTGTTAGAAAAATACTTGCCTCAGGAGTATTATAAAAACTGTGATTGAAGTGAGGATTATCAGCATTATAACAAACAGTGGGAATCTTCTTAATCAGTTGCGAAAACAAAACATTAGTTTCAGTATTTCCGCAAGTACAAAGTTTTGTACCCTTCGAATATTTGTTGAATGAAGATATTTTTATACTGCCGCCGTTATTGCATCAAACAATGCGCAGAACGACGAGAAGTGCGTCTGGGAGATCTTGTTAGCGCGCATTCAGAGATTATATAATAGTAGTCGTGGCCCTGTGCTCCTGTGACCCAAAAATATATTAACCCCGATTTCTTGAGACAAGGACAACTTGAAAAGTATTCTGAACTATGCAGTTTTTACATATTAGAATGACAAACTTTATTGAACAATATACAGACACTTTTCATTTCGACCATTACTTCGTGGGAATGTGGTGAACATACAAAAAAAGCTAGATGATACCCGGATTCAGATAGAAAAAAACATTTTAGGATGCTTCTGGGAATATGAGAATAAAAGCAGCAACAATAATAAATCCGACATAGATAAAAAACAGTTTCAAGATCCTGTATTTTCCATTGTGCAATTCATGGGGGATCACCTCAAACGTTGTGATATACAAGAATGTTCCACAAGCAATAGCTTGGAGTACCGATGATGCAACGGCCGCTAAAGATTGTTCTCCGCCGCTAATGAACTTCATAATTCCGATTCCGGCTAATCCCCCGATAAGTACTTGAACACTGAACAGAAAAATGGCAAAAGCTGTCCAAGAGGTTGATAGCTTTGATTGGACAAGACGCACTCCGAGGCAAAACCCCATAATACACTTGTGCAGTATGAGAGCTCCAAAAATCTGCAAGACAGGTTTGTATAAACTTTCATGATGAGTTTCCTTAGCGATGAACATTTAGATTCACCTGTAGCAGTTGTGAGGCATCAGAAGTTACAGCCAGAGAAAGGCCTTCGAACAGGGCATGAACTGACAGAGCACACACAAGTAGTGCAACACCGATACTACTTTGAGATTGCTCTTCTTCGCTAGAATCGTTTGAATCTTCTTGTTCATGCTCATGTTCATGACTATGAATATGATATCCAACTGTCCCGAAAAGGTTGTGTTCTTTGGCTGATTTGGCAACTTGGTCTATTGTAAGAACTAGAAGGAACCCTAGTGCTGTACAAGCCAATGGAACAGGAAAACTAGTATTGATTTTCGTTTTTTCGAATGATTCAATGGAATCTGAAAAATTATATTGTTCAGTTCGTGAAATACATATAGGGAAGGGTTACCCGGCAATAGATCGAGGAGGCACGCCCCAAGAAAAACCCCTCCGCCAATGCAAGAAATGAATGATAAAATATGGCTCCTCGCCCATTCGCCTTTGAGAAGTGTAGCCATCTAAACAGTTTGATGATTTTTTCTCTAAAAGTTGAGCTACCATTCCTGAACCGAATGTAAACAAAAATAGAATAATGAGAAGCACGGCCCGTAATGCATCCTTTGGTTCGGTTGTATAGCTTCCAGAATTCCACTGTTCAGAGTTGAACAATTCATACGTTAAACGAGAAGAAACCTTTCCGTACATAGAAACAATATATATGAATTAGCCTACAGACAAGGCTCGTTATGACATTGGGTATATTATGAATCATGATGCACCAATACATTGGGTGTGTTACAAATTCTAGGCCACCTTTCCTAGGCCAGTTTTGTCTGAGTATTTTGATGAGATCAATGGTTACCAGAAGTCCAGGAATATTATGTGTTCCTAGATTCCTGTGAGCTGTTTTTCTTGAAAACATATTTTCTGTCAGAGCGAGCTTCAAAACAAGCAACATGAGTGGAAAGTTTTGTAATCGACCTACAGTAATCCAAAAATAGAAATATCTCGGTAAAAATGAAAAAGTATGTGTAGAGTTGTGAAGTCCACAATCATACACAAATACTTTTTCATTTTTATTGAGATTGCCGGGTCATCGTAGTTCCTCAATGGATTACTGTAAAGACCGTACAGTGGAATCTGTAATAATTCGACTATGCCCGTTGAATCAAAAAAGTTATATAGAACGAAATTCACAAATTGTGCCCAGATGAGAATTTGGAATAGGAATCTTTATTATCGTTGCAACTCAAAAGTTCATCGGGTAGATTTACGGAGTTGCGGGTCTCGCCACGCGCGAAAGCAAAACGTGCTGCGCCTTTAAAGCGGGATACGGTAGTTGCGCAATTTGTCTTTTTCCACTATTTTTCCTCATTTTTCTCGGGTTTTCAACCGATTTTGCTATTTTTACATCAAAAAAAGCACAAAAAGAGTATTTTTTGTGTAAAAAATGCGAAAATCGGTTGAAAACCCGAGGAAAATGAGGAAAAATAGTGGAAAAGGACAAATTGCGCAACTACCGTAATTTAAAGGCGCAGCACGTTTTGCTTTCGCGCGTGGCGAGACCCGCAACTCCGTAAATCTACCCGATGAACTTTTGAGTTGCAACGATAATAGTAAAATTCTTTACTAATACTAATTGACAAATTCTGCGCGTTAAAACCTCGTTTCTCAGTCTTCGCAGAGGGGCCAGAACCTATTCAATCTCGAAGCACGAGTTTTCAATACGGGATATTCAATTTGTGAACAGGACACTCGGTAAATCTCTGTAACAGTTGAGCAACGTTTAAAGGTTTTTGCAACTGTTTAGCAACATCTAAAGAGCTTTTGCAACTG
>LR539400.1:183250-197110 GCA_900536315.3 Caenorhabditis becei | reverse complement strand
CTGTTAAGCAACGTTTAAAGGTTTTTGCAACTGTTTAGCAACATCTAAAGAGCTTTTGCAACTGTTAAGCAACAATTGAAGAGGCTCTGCAACTGTTGAGAAACATCTAGGGAGTCTCTGCAACTTTACAGCAACAATTGAAGAGATCTGCAACTGTTGAGCAACATCTATGCAGTAGTTCAGAAACAGTTGTACAACAGTTGTACAACGGTTGTACAACTGTTGAGCGGGAATTATGCGTTTATTTTTTCTGCGTCTTTAAAGGTTTTTTACTTATTTTTCAATACTCTTTTCCTGATCTTCTTTTCGTTTTTTTTCTCGTCATTTTTCGTAGCCGAATTTAAAAGACCACTTCTGTTCCAGCCCTCAACATTAAACTGGTAATGACACTGCAGTGCACTGAAGATGTTAATCAAACAAGTGATCAATCAAAACCACTGCTCAGAAACTACCGCGGGAACAAAGATGGGCAGTGATCAAGGTGAGATTTAACAATTTCCGAGTAAAGAACATGGTTGAATTACAGAGTACGCTGCAAGTGAGATGCGCGAGATTCGGATTGGCGAGAAGTGACGAGCAGAAAATGATCAAGCTCAGCCAGGGTACACGGAGGAAATACTAGAGGGATGCTTCTGTGATAGCCGGAGAACCACTACGAGGACGACTCGGACAACTACAACCTGTTACTTGATAATCTATTTTTTTCTTGGTGTTTTTATTCCTATTTTTCACCAAAGTTAAGTGATTTTTTCTGTATTTCAACTTTGTTCCATCTAATAAAGAACTATATTGAATACTAACTGTTTAATCTTAGTAGTAAACAAAATTGAATAGTAGGAACGGGAGCAGGGACTGCATAAATTTGTTCATGGTGCAACTGTTGGGATACGCTTACGCAACTGTTTTAATGCACTTTATGAACAGTTGCGTAAGCGTATCCCAACAGTTGCGTAAACGTTGCTCAACTGTTACAGAGAGTTACCGAGCAGGAACGCACACTATGCTTTTTAAGTCTGTTTTCTCATTTCCTTCTCTAAAAAGGCACCGATGGCCACTTTCGTGGTTTTCCGCGTGTGGGAACGGAGCCATAGACGGTTCGCAGTGTTCGCACCGCCGAAGAATGAAAACCAGTCAGGGGAGACGGGGTGAGTAAAGAACACTTTTCCACGCATTGCTCCTACTTTTACACAGTCTACGTGCGTTCCTGTTTTCAAAATCCATTTTCCTGAAATTTTACAAAATATTCTCATGTTCATTTCTATTTGGTCATGTCATCTGAAGTTAAGGATCCCAAAGAAAAGTTTTTCATATTTAAAGAAAACATTTCTAACCTGACGGTGTTACAGAAAAAGAAAGACCATTCTCATCAAGAACTCCAAAACTCAAAATGAAGCCAACGAGAACGCCTTTGAATCTAAGCTACCAACAGTTTCTGGAGTTCCAGATCAGACCTTCGAAAAGGCGAAGCAAGGGATTGTGAACACAATCGGTTGGATGATTCAAACTCGTAAGATCGTCTCAAAACCTGACTCAATCTCTTCCAAATTCGTCGAGTTACTCATTTTCATTAAAAATAACTTTTCATATTACTGCCGTCCCATGTCACTTGACGGGTCTTGCCACGAAAATGATTTCTGGCTGAAATACGGCTTCCGAACAAGGTTTTGAAACTTTTTCTGATGAAAACGGGTAAGAAGATGTAATTCCAATCATTCCCTACCAAATCCCAGTAGATTCCTCCAATGTTCAGTACAAAAACATGCAATTTTGGATGTTTTGAGTTTCACCCTTTTCTGAGAAACACTCAACTTTCTCGAATTATTGGTGAAAACTGCTGGAGTTTGGTTGGAAATTACTGAATTCACGTCATCTCACCCTTCTGAAAAAGTAACAAAACCTTGTTCGGAAGCCGTATCTCAGACAGAAATCATTTTCGTGGCGAGACCCCTCAGGTGACTCGCCACGGGACGGTGATAATCACTGATAATATGATATCCAGGTTTATTCAGAAGCGAAACTTGGGGGACTCCTTGGTTATTTCAAGAATGCTTCGTTTGACCGCACTCCTCCGGAGAATCATAAAGCATACGCATTCCATGCCAATCGTGGAAAAAACAGGAACCAAGACATCCCGCTTCACGATGCTACTCGTGTCCGTCTGAGAATTGAGAAAGAGACTGATAATAACTATATCAATGCCAGTACTGTTTCGTGCTTGCCTTGTGACAGGAAATGGATTGTTGCTCAACACCCTATGGAACAGTATTATGGTGACTTCTGGAAGATGGTTTTTCACGAAGAGATTGACGTCATCTTCGCTATTTTCTCCCCAAACGAAGCGCTCCCAACATATTTCCCGAAGGAAACGGGAAAATTTTTTAATCACGGTGATTTTTTCGTTCACTGCTGGAAAATGACACCGGCGACTGGAAGAAACCAGGCAACAAGTTATACGATAGAAGTATTACCTCATGGATGCTCGAACGCTCGCTATACTACTATTCTACATTACCCGCATTGGCCAAAAGATCAAGTCGCACCGAGTGCAAAAGTTATCCTGAAAGGAATTCAGAGTTTACAACCAGCAGATAAAATAACGAAGGGCCGATGTCTTGTACATTCTTCCGATGGGCTGAATAGGTCAATGTGCTTCGTTATGGTCGACTTCATTGTAGAGTTAATGTTTCGAAACAACACGGTGGATGTAAGCGTTTTGTTTCAAAGGATGATTATTTTATATATACATATTATATATCAGATACATGAGCTTATTCTATTGCTTTCTGGACAACGTGGTGGTGCATTTAACAATCGCATATTTTGTGTTTACGCTCTTTACGTTGCGATTGATTATGTCAAGATTCGACTGACGAAATTTAAAAATGATCCTGATCTGCTCTCAGAGATTGAAAATCTTCAAGCAGCTATGCGACGAGAGTTCTCCCATATAACACCGAAAGAACCTAATCGTAACAAAATGAAAAATACTACTGATGCAACCGAATAAACAAATTCCATGTTCTTATCACTTTTCGTAGCAATACTATTGTTCAATAATTACAAGTCGACTTGCAAGTCCCAATCCTCACCACGGCGCGGCATTCACTGCTGCCCCCGGAGTTTTCTAGGCCACAATTTCTAGTCCAGGCTCCGCCCCCTACCTCTCGTATTCTAGGCCATATCAGTGAATCGTATTTTTCCTGATACCAAAGGAGCGAATTTCAAATGTTGAAAATCCAAAAGTTTCTAATTTTGATAAAAATTTTTTGCGAGCTTCCGCGTGTTGCAAAAATCAGTTTAACGCCCGGAAAATCCGTTTGAAGTTTTTGTTGGTTTTCTAGGCCAACCCCTATTTTTGGATTTATCTGATGGTCTGGGTACAATTTTACAAATTTTGAAAACCCAAGTTTTTACTTGATGGGGAATCGAATGAGCACGCGTAGAATCTGTAAAAATATGTTGAACGCCGGGAAAAACCATTTGGATGAATTATCGAGTTTTTTAAAAATCCTCAACTTTGGGTTCGATAATATTGTAGATGACTATTTATTAATTTCTCACTTTTTTTGTTAAAAAAATTCAGTAATAGCCAGAAAACATTCTTATTTTTTCATGAATTGCAGAAAAAGTGTGCGGCCCCATTGCAAAAGAAGCACGCCGCACGCTTGCATTTCCAGCAGCTAATCAGCGCTTTGCCCACGCCCCTCCCCTCGTCGCTGATTGGTGGCCGTACTTTTCGAAAATTTTCGCCGTGTTCACACAAACCAAAACGCCAATGGCCTAGATCTCTAGCTAGAGCGATGGCCTAGAAAATCATGTTTCACCAAAATAATGCGGAAGACTTGCAGATTTGTGTGCGCTCGTTGCGTTTCATTGTGTGCGACACGCCTCTGTGACATTCATTGTTTAAACAGCGTTTTACGGTTTTCTGAGGTTTCTATATTCACAAAAACTGTTTTTAAATCGAAAAAAATTTAAAGCTTTCCGCGGTGATTTTTCTCCTTTCAGTTATTCGGATCAATCCACAAACATCGTACATTTCAGAATGAATAATGAACAAAAACCAGGTCATTCAGAAAGTGCAAACAAAATAAAGACGATTCGTGCATATTACAAACTCTGCCAGAAGCCCGAACATCGAAATGTGGTTTTGAAGGTGATTAATCAAATTTTTGTTTTGTGGTTATACTTTAACTAACATTTAGGATAAGACGTTTTTCAACACACTCCCTGTTCTGCTCAAAGACGCAAACCCAGATGTCATAAAATATTCTGTGAAGGTAAGAACAAGATGGTCAGGCAACAAATCGGGGAACGCATACTATATGATCATCTTCATAAATCATCAAATAAAAAATAAGTTTTCAGATTCTTACTCTGTTAACGGAACAGCCAGAAGACACCGCAACACTGTCAAAGTCAGAAAGTTTACTTCTGGCACTCACGGAAGCCTGCGAAATCATAACCAATCCGAGCCTCAACTACAATCTGGTCTTGATTTCAAGTCGCATCCGAACAATGAAAAACTCAATAGATGCTAAAAATTCTGTAGCTAATCTAGAGCCGCTTGCCAGTGCAGTAAAGGAGCTGGACAGAGGAGGTACAGTTCATAGAAAGTTTGTTGGTCGTAAATCGAAACAAATAACAATGGAGCTTGACGCAGAGGAATTTGACGATGTAAGAATAATTCTCAACTACATGCTCACAGTAATGTTGCTGTTTAGGAGAAGAAGCGTCTTATTGAGCGAAATCTTTTGAAGAAAAAAGGTGTTATCAGTGTCTACATCACGGAGCAAAATGGTATTCCAAGAGTTGTTTTGCGAGCTGCGACTACAATTGAAGTTAAAGAAATATCACTTGAAATTTTCAAATCCGGATTGGAGTACGTCGCTCAAATCGTGAAAGTGGAAAATAAAGAAGAAAAGTTCGAAATGTATGCGTCTGAAATGCAAAAGGTATGTACATCATCATCATTCTTATTATATACCGTAAGACCTCTATTAGAAGGGCATGTCCTTCTATTTTTCAAGAGTCTTTTGGAGACGCCATTCTATTTGAGGCGCCCTTCTACCGGTCACGGGACGCCGAAAACGTTCCAGTGAGACGGCGTAGCCGGCAGACAGTCCTGGTTATTTATTACGTTTATACGTTTACTGTAATCTCAACTTAATATTTGAACAGAATCAGGCAATGGAGCTACCTGACTACTTAGACGACGATATGATGAAGGTTGATCCAACGAGTTGCGTAATTACTAACGAGATGGCCAGTCACGGAAGCCTTGAAGAAGGTGGTTGGTTCAACTCGATCACATCGTTTGTTAAAACGTCTTTCTGGTGAAATAGTTTTCTGATGTTGTTGAATAGTTTTCTGTTGTATCAATACGAAATCAATTCAATTTTGGTACGATAATGTTTTCTTTGACAATGTATTTTGAGTTTTCATTCATCTCCAAAGAGTCAATCTCAATTAATTAATAATTCTCGTTTGGCTACGGTTATTTTCAATCAAGCGTATCTCACTCTCAATGAATTTTACCTGTTATTGATTTTATTTCATTGATTTATCAGCTGTCTCGCATACGGCATTCTCTACATTAAAAAATCTGTTAACCGATCTAATCACGAAATCCCGCAGACTGAACAATCGAATGATGATGGTCCATTCTTCAAACATTTCCTATTCGTTTACAGGTATATATTTTTTACCACTTTGTTTATACGTGTTATCCTCATTCAGAACACGAAATAGATTCTAGAGCCTCAAGAATTAGGGCCACGATGTTCCCTGACTGGAACCCTCCGCTCTCGGCAGCTGAACCGACTACTTCGTCTTCCACCATCATTGAAATGGTGAAACTTTTTTCATATTGTCATTCAAATTTTAGGAAGCCAAAAAAAATCAGTTCATTATTTAAATTCAGATGCAATTGCCAACTCAGCAACTGAAACAATCCGTAATGGATCTTTTAACATATGAAGGATCCAATGACATGACGTCACTCACGCTTCCTGATCTTATTCAACTCATGTGCGACCACGATGAGTCTGTCGTAGCGAGAGCTGTTCATCGCGCTTATATACTATCTAGAGAAGATTCAGCAGTCATGCATAACCCGGATTTTATCGAAGCCCTCATCAACGCATCAAGGTGAGCTAAATTTAACACAGCTTCCCTATAAATTCAGTGAGCTTCGAGAGCCATATCAAAACTGGAGAACGTGATATCTGTTCAGCAGGCAGAACAGAAAACAAAGCAGTCGTTTAAAAATAGAAAAGAAACAGTCACCAAGAAGTCAATACTTCTTAGTGAAAAAATTAAATTGCGCTCTCAAGTGATCTGAAAGTTCAGATCACTTGCAAGTCTCATGAGAGCGCAATTCAATTACGGCTCAACAGAAACTTTGAAAACGAATATTTTCTCTCAACAGTGTTCTCATCAGTGAAGTTTTTTTTAGGAGTTCAAACGTCAACGTGCGTCGCAACGCTATCGGCGCTCTGTCTCATATGTCTGAGCAACGCGGAGGACCCATGTTGATCTTCCGAAGCGGGGGATTGGCCGAAATAATCCGAATGCTCTATGACTCTCTTGAAGTTAGAAGAGTTGAATCAGCCTAACTTTATGAAACAGTTTCAGAGTGTAGTCCACTACGCTGTAACAACTCTGAGAAACTTACTAATGCATGTGGAAGCCGCCAAAGCGCAAGCACGAGTTTTCAATGCCGTTGAAGCTTTGACTCCACATCTTCACAAAACAAACCCGAAATTATTGGCCCAAGTTGCGGACAGCCTGTATTTCCTACTCATTGGTGAGCGTTTCGTACCAAAGTTGGTTGATGATGTATTGGAATTTAGACGATGTACAAACGAAGGAGCTATTCCTTTCTCTATCCGGCCCTCAAATTCTCGTTTCTATTCTTCGTGATTATTCGAATCATCGGAAACTGGTTTATACTGTGGTTCGGTGCATACGATCATTATCTGTTTGTCCCAGAAACAAACCAGCTCTTATCAGTTTGGGTACGTTCGAAAAATGTACTTCACAATTAAACAACATATTAAATACTTTACAGGTTGTCTACCTGCTCTCTATACCGAGTTATGTTGTGCAAAGGATGAAAGGTCGCAGACAGCAATCCTCGTGGCTATGCGGAATTTATCGGATTCTGCCACGAATGAGGAAAATCTCACACAGCTAATAATCAAACTCTTGGAAATCGTGAGAACTGCTAATGACGGGATGGCTGCTTGTGCGAGTGGAACATTAAGCAATCTGACTTGTAACAATACAAGAAACAAACAAACAGTCTGTTCGCATGGAGGAATCGATGCTCTGATCACTGCTATTCGCCGATTTCCCGATGTTGAAGATGTTACAGAACCGGCTCTTTGTGCCCTCCGTCATTGTACGGCTAGGCACTCTCTCGCCGAAGAAGCACAAAATGAGCTGAGATTATGTCGTGCGTTTCCAGTAATATTAGATCAATTGGCGACTTTGCGCACTCCCGTCATAAAAGCAGCTCTTGGTGTTATTCGCAATTGTGCACTTCTACAGGCCAATCTTATCGAGCTTACCCAAGAGCAAACTCATTGTGGTGACACCGCAGTATCTTTAACTATGGACATTCTACGACGTGCAATTACTGCAATTGATGAAAATCCGAACGTCGAAGTTGATGGTGTGCCTATGTGGGGAGTGGTCGAAGGCGCTGTGTCAACCCTACATCAGCTAGCGAACCACCCAGCGGTAGCCTCGGCCTGCTGCGACGACATGGGACAAATCGGAAGCCAGGATTTCCCTCCGTTTTTGGAAATGATTCATAGATTGCTGGCGAGACCGGAGGTTGTTGCTAACGAGGATGAAGTTCTAGAAAGAGAAATTCTCGGTCTCTTGTATCAGCTGAGCAAACGTCCAGATGGAGCCCGAGCTGTGGAGAACACTGGCGTATCCGTTATTCTTATGGAATCGAGAGGATCGCAACATAAAGCTGTATCGACATATGCGAATGGAGTGCTGAATAACTTAAAGCGAGATGGAATAGTTGCTCACTCAAACGTGAGTCGTTAGTCAAAATTGAATGTGGTTAACATTGGCGTTTATAGAAATGAACATGGGCAAAAGGGGTTCTCTGTTAAACGAACAGGAGCGCGCTCGAGCGCAAAAAGGCATTTTAGGCCCTTTTTCAATGTTCATATCTGAAATCGCCTACTGCCTAATTAAAAACCTAACATGTCGGACTGCTTAGGCCACAAAGCGGAAATGACTCGGGGCCTGGTTCATTAGAAAGAGAATCATCGACTTCCTATAGTGAAATGGGCTCAGATTTTGCCAAGAAGTCCTTATTTTGGCTCACGGAACTATCAAAGTGCCTAATTTTTCCGCTTGAAAAATGCACTTTTCAATGTTCATTTGTACTGGATTTTAGTGCCTGCTGGGACTTTGATGAGGACTTCTTGGCAAAATCTGAGCAAAGTCCACTATAAGAAGTTGATGATTCTCTTTCGAATGAACTAGGTCTCGAGTCATTTCCGGGTTGCGGCCAAAGCAGTCCGACATGTAAAGTTGATTCTCGATTTTTTCTCTCCGATTACGCAGCTCGTTCCTGATTTGCTGAATGTTTCCTCCTAAATACACTTTTTGCAGTCTTATGAACACGAATTGAACAGTGGCAACGATTGGCAACGTGATGGCTTGGAAAGAGAGTTATTTGCCGAGATGTATCCAACTAATGATGGAAGCCACTCTGAGTCTATTAACGTTGCTTTGAATAACTCAATGCGACCAAATCACAATTGGTACGACACTGATTTGTAAATCAAGTAATATTTGTAATTCTACACGCTCCCGTACCATTCATTCACTCACTGTCAAACTTTTATATCGTAATAATTTGTATTTATTGTGGGAAAGTTTAATAAATTGGTTAATATGTCGGGATTTGTTATCAAACATGGTTAAGAATCCGTACGCATAGTTTCTTTCATTTGGAAAACCTGCTTCGTTTTCATTTATTTTGCTTCAAGATGAGTTTGCATCTGGAGAAACAGAAAATTCCATGTGGGAGACTGAGTCGAACTGCCAGACTGATTGCCATTGATGAAAGCACCGGAAAATTGGCTGTTGTCCGCCTATCTAAGTAAGTTTTTCTCACAGAATTTCGATTTGACGAGTGCATTTTACAGATCTCAGGAAACTCATGACTACATTGAGTTCTATAACCTTCTCACTGGTTGGTTAGCTGTGCCTGAGCTGGTTGTCTGCCCTGAAAATGGATCTATTGAACATATGCTTTTCACTCGCAATAGTGAGCTAATGACGTCGCACGCTAACGGATCAGTCTGCTTCATCGATCCTCATAATAGTCTGAGGGTAAAACGAGTTCAAGTATCAGCGTCTTCGATCTGGGCCACTTGTGCACACCCGAGTGATGATCCAACAAAATCTTATGCAGCGCTAGTTTCGCATTCTTCAGTGCTTTATTTCTTCGATGTGGACACAAAAACAATTGTTTCTTCGGTTTCTCTCGGAGTTGATAATCGGTTGTTTGACGTTTCTAGTAACGGAAATATCGTGGCAATTGGTTCAATTGATGGAGTGATTCTTGTTTGCGATGGGAAGGTTCAACAGACGCTCAAGCTTGATCGCCAAAATCGTCGCGACCCAACCATTGCATGGTCCGTGCTCTTTGTGAAAAAATCAGTCTTGGCATGCGGAGATTCTCGTGGAATTATAACATTTTGGAATCCCGAATTAGGGTCTTTGCTTCAAACTGTGTCTTGTTTGCAATCCCATATTCTAACAATGTGCCTCGTCAACGAAGAGTTGAACGTGTCCGGAGTGGATCCTCGGATCGTCGTGCTCAAAGAATCGTCTCACGGAGTTTACGACATAATCAACCGTCGTAGTGGACCTACTCGCGATGTTCGGTCGATGGCAGTTTACGATAACACTGTTCGTTCTGACTTTTTTCCAAAAGTAAATAAAAATATTGTTTTGAGGTTTACGCTGCAGGCGAAGATTTCGATATCTACGTCTGCAAAAATGGATGCAGAAAACTTCTCGTTCAGCAACAAAACAACGTACGTGTGTCTCAGGATGTGGTCGCTAGCGCCGGTGACAATTTTATCGATGTTTGGTGGAAAAAGTGTGGCGAGGATGATGTTTCCGAAGTTTCACAGACTGTTCGACAGCATTTTGAGATGAGCTTCATTGCGAAAATTTTCACCCCCAAAAAAAGAATCATCACTTGCTGGTAACTGCTTTTACAAGTTCGAAAAACATTATTTTCAAGGACCCTCTCTGAGTGCTCGAAATATTTGGTGATTGGAACATGTGTTGATACTACAGTCTATCAGCTGCGTTTCGACGCTCCTAAGTTAAGTAAGAAGGTTAAGAAAATTCACACCTACAATCTCGTCGCGACATCATTCTTCATTGCAAAACGGAACTTTCTTTTCGCCTCGAAAGGCGATTTCGAAATTGTGGAAATTGACCTTCTTTCTCACCAAAAAACAGAAAGAACCATAATTTCTCAGAGTGAGAATCTTCATTTTTCCGAAAATGTTTAACGAAAAATTTTCAGATGATTGCGGAAGTGTGATCAAATTGTCCATAACATCTAGTGGAGACTTCCTTTCGCTTCTAACGACACGATCACAAATATTTTGTGTCAATAGTGACACCGGATCCTCCAGACTTGTCAAAGTCGATTTACCTATAGATTTGACTTGTACCCTTTCATCAGTGATCGTTCTCACATCACATCCTGCGTTCTCGGATAATGCTGACACAAAGAAAATTTTTCACGAGGTGACTTTATCAACGGGTGCTGTCAAACGTTCTGCATCTTCACATCAATTACGAATGGTTCCAACCAGTCCAAAGTCTGTTTTTCCTGGACAACCGGTTTCTTTGCTCAAATTCGGAAGTTCACAAATTTTGGCTTCGTCTTATGATGGTCACTGGTCGATTGTAGATGTGGTGAGTTTTTGTTGAAGTGTAAACATTTCCCTAGACTTCTCGAAAGAGCAGTTATGTTTCAGTTAAAAACTAAACCAATTTTAAAGGTTTCTAATTCACTTGTATCGGCTCTGGATGGACCAATGAAAGCGAAGAAAGACCGTTTTGAAGAATCTGGAATTGTTATTGCTGGCGTCCGAAATAATGAGAAAGATAACGTTGCTCTCGGGAACAAGCGCAAAATTCCATTGAGCGATGGTGAGAGTTGTGCGAAGAGAAACAGTTTCAAATTTCACAATTTCAGATTCTATCAATTTCTCAGACCGCAGACTTGTCATGCTGGATGCGTACGCAGACGAGCTCCCAAAAACGTCTGGATTTAAGCTCAAAACATTCGGAATGCAATAGCACCCGAAGAACACTTGTTATATCTTTTTGTTGTTCTCTATTTGTTTTTTTTGTTAATCATGAAATCGTTTTTGTTGGAAATTAATAGATCTCTTCAATTTTTACACTGGGACATTCATGCTTCTTGACTTACAAGGATCCTATGGGAAGATACTTTTCAGATATCTAAGGAAAATTCTGAGATATCCTAAAAGTATCTTCACACGGTTAAGTAGTGAAAACACGGCAAATCAACTTCTGAAATTCAGCGACTTGTTGGGGAATCGATGGAAACAATTTGCACGCTATTTGCCCGACTACTGTTCAGAAAAGTTTGAAAAATGTCAGTTCATTATTCCCCTGTTCTAGTATTGGGAAAGAATAAGGAAAAATAGAACACAATTTCTTCTTTTCATCTGGCAGTGTGCGGTCACTCAATTTTCTCGTTGCCTCTTTGAGTAGAAGCGCAGGAAGAAGACGCGCACAAACATGTGCGTGCACTGCTGAGCTCGAAGCGAAAATACCCGCAGAATGCAAGTAGATGTGCAGTAAGACATATAGTCTACACTTTTCGGACCGGCCTGATTATTGGTACAGTTACTGAACTTCAGTACTCTGATCTTATTGGATTAGATTAACAATTGAATTTTTCCTCTAAAATGCCTTATAAGCACTATTAAGATGATCGAACTACTATTATTTCTTTGTATCACTTTTGAACGTGTACAGTCATCATACTGCCCACTCAAGCATATTCATTCGTCAACACCCACAACCGGTAAACTTTTCGACATGAAGGAATAATGAAAAAAAAAATGATTTCAAGGATTCATTGAGTCACCTGGATTCCCTTCACCTTATGTAGCTCCGCTTGATTGCGTTTTCAACATTACCACAGCTTCGTCAAATGTTATTTTATTATCTTTTGTGACATTTGATTTAGCGAAACCAAGCCAATTGAGCAATCAGTGCTTAGACAGCTATCTATTAGTTGTGGTCGTAGATAGACATGGTCGTCATCATGTTGGCCAACGACTTTGTGGGAGCACTATCCCCTCGTCAATCAACACGATGCAATCATGGATGCAAGTACAGTTTGTGACCACTTCAGCTGCAAGTAAACATAGGGGGTTTAGAATTCAGTATAGAATTCAGTCAGAAGGTAAATTGGTTGAACACTAAATTTTAAAAAGGGAAATTTTAGCAGCTATACAAGAACCACCATCTTATCTGGGGGAAAGCATTTTTCATGGATGTGGTGGCCACTCCGCGCCTGGACAATTATCTGGTTTTTGTTTTCAGAATAATAATTTTAAGTATTTTGTGTTGCAGGGGAGATTGTTTCACCGGGATATCCAACTACGTACCCTAAAAATTCAACATGTAACTGGCTTATCAGAGTTGAAGCACGGCAGAGAATTTACATTCGGATTGTTCACCTTCATCTAGCCCCTACAATCGGTTCGAAAAATAGGTCTTTTGAACTACAGTTTTGGTTTAGCTGAATGCGAACGTGCTTCACTGACAATAATTGATGGCTACAAGCACGAAAACGTTGATAATGAACGAAAGGAGTCTTCAGAAACATCAGAAGCCAAATTTTGCGGGAGTCAACTTTATTATTCCGATGAAGGAATGAAAAGCTATCTTTCAAGTGCCAACAGAATCGTTGTTAGGCTTGTAACTCAAGATGGTCCTGCTGCATCAATGATGAGTGAAGAGAGAATCGGCTTCAAAATAGTTTGGACGGCTGTTGAAGGTTTGATAGGGGAAAGCGGAATCATAGAAGAGTCCAGAGTGAATGCCGCGCAGTCCTGCAAGGAACAGTTTGTGTGTCACGGCGGTCAAGTTTGTGTGGAGCAGGTAGATTAGAATTTTTGACTCGAAGGCTTTATTTATTTCGCTCCACAGGGTCATGGTGTCTGCGCATCGCGTTCAAGGCTGTGCATTCATAGATCTCTTGTTTGCGATGGAGTTCATAACTGTGTTGAGGGCGATTTTTCAGACGAACAACATTGTAGGTTCCTGCAGGTTCATTCTCACTAGTCACTGAACCAGTTTTTGTAGGCTATTCAAGAGAGATAATAACTTCGGCAGTGTGTGGATTCTCATTGATCGTGCTGACGATGCTTGTGCTGGTGTGCTGTGATCAGTGTCGAAAAAAGAGACGTCTGCGAGCGTTAATCAAAGAACGGAGAAGGACTGGGAACGGAAATTGCAACAGCGAAAGCAAATGTGAACCGAAAAGAATAAATAATCGGTGACTAGTTGAGAGCGAGTTGTGAAAAATGACCTTCTCTTATTCTATTGGTCAGCTTTTGGAAGATAATCAATGACGATGACGAGAAATATATATGCAATGCTTTTATAAAAAATCCGAAACGAAATCACCTCTTTTATGCAAAATTTGAAAACCAATGGACCACAAAAGGGGCAATATATCTTTCACTACCGATCTTTCCACTACCAAAAATCTTTCACTACCTGTATCTTTCACTACCAGTTTCTTTCACT
>LR539400.1:97487-182319 GCA_900536315.3 Caenorhabditis becei | reverse complement strand
CCAAGAAAATGGAAGTGAAAGAGCTGGAAGTGGGAATTGATTTTTTATAAAGGTTGAAAATTGGTAGGTAGTGAAAGATCAGAATAAGGAAAAGGGTAGTGAAAGATTTTTGGTAGTGGAAAGATCGGTAGTGAAAGATATATTGCCCATAAAAGGACCTATCGACGATTTGCGAGAAATGTTGTTTTTGTATTTTTTAAAAACATTTTTATGCATTTCACTGATGAAAGGGTACATTGACGATAGTAAAATGCCGAAAAATGTTTTTAAAAAACACAAAAAACATTTCTCGCAAATCGTCGGAAGGTCCACAAATTATTTCACAATTCGCTCAGTTTTTCAGTTTAGTTGCGGGTTACGTAACATTCTAAGGATTTTTAGTTGATTAAAAGTATGATTTTGGAGGATTTTTTATTTAATCGGATTCCTATCAGTTATGTGATTCTTGTTTTGAACTCGAAATGTATTCATGAATAAATGTCTCCGTTTTAAAACTTTAAAAAAAACTGTGCCGCAAACTTGCAAAATGGTGTGCGCCCGTTGCAAGAGGCGGGACTTTATTTATCATCGTCTGGTTTTCCTGTCGTCACCCCCGACTTCATCGTCTTTCATTTTTTACCAATTTTTGTGGTCAGATTGTTAATTTTATTAGTCTCTAGAAAAATATGTCATCAAGAGGAGTTCGAGCTGCTGGTACTGATGGCACTGATTTTCAAAATCGTCAAAGAATTGCACAACATTATCAAGAAAGGTATCTGTTCTACAACACTTGTACTCTTAAAAGTTGTCTCAGTGCCCAGATTAAATCAACGCTCAAAATTTTCTTCATTCCCCATTTCCTGGTCCTTATCTTCATGTGGCTCAAGGTTTGTTTTTTTTCAATCGACACGGCGTGTTGAAGCGTACAGAGTCATAAAGGGCACTCTTGATTAAGTCGCTGCGCAGCCAATGCGATCGTCAGTTTCAGAAAGTTACTCTCAGCGCAGCTCATTTAAAATTGAATAAAAACGGAAAATTGTGTTCCCAGTACTGTCCTAAACCTATTCATATTTCGAAAACTGACAGGCACTTTCTGCGCCAATTCAAAATCACATCGCACGAAAAAATAAACGATTATTCAGAAGAGTGGAATTTTTTAAATAGCATCTGTCCAAAATCTTAATGTTGTTAAACAATGTTTGTCTTATTGATTTTCTCGAACTTGTTTGAAATTTCTATTACGGCTACTTGATTCACACTATGATATATTATCCGTTACCAGGTTCAGTGATACTACGCGATTATTTGCCGTTTTTAGGCTATGAGTATGAGTATAATTAATTAGAAAATAACCAATCCCAGGTTGGAAGTGAGCTTCTACGAGTGCACTGTGGATGGGACAATTCCTTTTTCAACCGATTAGACATGCCTGCAGCGTATCCTTGGGAATATGTGTGGTGCTTCTCGTTTATCCCAATAGTCTTCTCGTTACTTTCGTTCCAAAGAAACAAGGTAAGCATTTTCAACTGGGCAGTCATTCGACCAGAAAACTTTCAGCTGACATATCTGCATAATGCGTACTACGCCGAATTTCTTTTTGGAATTTTCCCTTGCATGATCGGGTTGGGAGGACAGCTTCCAGAGCTTTATGAGTACTTGAACGATATGGAGGGTAGCAATACTCCTACATTTAAGGTAGCTTCCTATTTTTGTGTTAACTGTGATAATTTCTTGTTTAGGGCACGTTCCCTATGGTCATCATTTGGTATATCTTCTTTGCTGTAGCGTTGCAAATTCACGGGTTTTCCATGTACTTCATGCACAATTTAGCCGCTGCGTGGGCTCCAGTGAAACGGGACTGAATAATATAAACCACTACTGTTTGTTATTAGTTCTTGAATTGCTGTTGTTCTAAAAGTATTTATATTTCTGTCGAAAAAGCTCAATTTAACTTTATCCGGTTGATACCGGTCGACTATCTCCTGTTTGTTTTTTGTTAATTTTCTTCTCATTCAAATTTCAGTTATCGAGAACAAAATCATGTGGGGAGAAACTTTCAATGATTTCGAAAGCGATGAAAGCGACTTGTCCCTTTCCAAGATGGAAATGATTAACGAACCATCTCGTGGCGATTTCACTTTCCCAAATTTGCCTCTCGGAATTCAGGTGAATTTTGCATGAGCGGACTCAAAAAAAAAATATTTCTCAGAGTGTCGATTTCATGAAAACACACTTCGGATCCACTGCTGGTAAATCTATGCAGTTCCGTAAAGGAACTACTACTCTGGCTTTCGTGTACGAGCCTGCTACTCAAAACGACAAAGGTGGAATCATCGTTGCTGTTGATTCGAGAGCTTCAAGTGGAGAGTACATTTGTAAGTTAGAAGAAATAAAAAATTTTATTCGTGAAAAATCGTACTATTTAGCTTCCAAGTCGGTGATGAAAATTCTCGATATTGGAGATCGGATGGTGGCCACCATGGCTGGCGGTGCTGCCGACTGCCAGTTTTGGACCAGAATCGTTGCTAAGTATTGCACGTGAGTGAATCGGAATAGTTGTCTAGAAATAATTACACTCGGATGTTTTTGGGACACAATAAAATGTTTCAGCTTGTACGAACTTCGCGAAAAGAATTCTATCACAGTGAGCGCTGCCAGCAAGTATTTTGCGAATGTTCTCTACGGGTATAGAGGACAGGGGTTGTCTGTGGTGAGTTTTCTTTGGATTGTGCGTCTAGGAAATTGTTAGGTAAAAAGTGAATGAAAACCTCAACTGAAAAGTTACTGGATATGAAATAGTAATTTCTATAAATATCAGCATGTTACTAACAATAAGTGGCTCTAGCAATGTCGAAGAGATAACGTTTTCATTAATTTTTCTTCAAAAATATTTATGTTTTTCAGGGAAGCATGGTTGCTGGTTATGACAAGAAAGGCCCTCAGATCTTCAAGGTGGACAGTGAAGGCGATCGTTGCTCTCTGAAAGTCTGCTCCGTTGGCTCAGGATCTTTGAATGCCTACGGCATTCTCGACAATCACTACAAACCAAAAATGACTGACGAGGAGGCTAGAAAACTTGGTCTTCGCGCAATCATGCACGCCACTTATCGCGATTCGGGATCTGGAGGAGTCTGCAACTGTAAGATGAATCCAAGAAATGTTTATGTGAAATTCACTTTCAGTGTGCCACATCACTCCAACGGAAAAAATCAGACTGCCCCCAATGGACGTCAGCAAGCTGTGGTACGAGTTTGCCGATGAGCTCGGAAGAGACATCACCTACAACCCACTTGAATAATCTCAATATTTTACTTCAACCAGTGTTTACCGATGAAAAAATCCCCTTTTCAATTAATTTATTCAATAAACGCGAACATCTGTAAATACTAGATACTTTTTTGTAGAAAAAAATAACTCCAGGAAAATTATATCGCTCACAAATGTCAAATGTTTTTTGATATTATCGGTACATCTCGAACGTTCACCTCGCGTTCAAAATCGCATTTGCGCGGGAGCAAAGTCTCACGACGAAAGAAAGAATCCCGCGCCAAATTTTTTGGGCCTTTTAAAGAGGGGTACGGTAGTTAATTTCGTCTTTCTCCGCTAGTTTTTCTTTTTTCGTCGGTTTTTCACGAAAAATACCCTTTTTGTGTTTTTTTTTATTATCGTTGTATTCCGAAAGTCAGTTCGCTGAATGTAGAGCAAATCTGCAGATGGATCCCCTAGCGAAAACTACAGTAAACAGTCAATAAATTTGAAAATTTCCGCTCCCGGTCGCAATATATCAAAAAAAGGATGCCTTTGAGAGGTTTTTTCACGAAATTCCTTCAAAAACTTTGACCTATTGCGACGGGGAGCGGAAATTTTCAAACGTTTTGAATGTTTACTGTAGGTCTCGAGTTTTCGCTAGGGGACCCATCCGAAGATTTTCTCTACATTCCTTCAGCGAACTGCCATTTCGGAATGCAACGATGATTTGACGTAAAAAATGCGAAAATCGGTTGAAAAACTAAACAAAAAAAAGGAAAACTAGCGGAAAAAGAGAAAACGATCGTACCCCGATCTTAACCCGCTTCAAAGGCACAGCACGTTTTTCGCGGGAAACTTCCGCTCGTTGCGAGTCGCAACTTGCGACACATCGTTCCCGCGCAAATGCGATTTTGAACGAGACGAACTTTTGAGTTGCAACGATACCGTCGCCGCATACGGCAGGAGTATGCGCTCTACTGGACAAGCGAAAAAGAGTGTGAGAAAACAAGAGACGGCAGACAAATCAGAGAAAACTCTCTCGCTTCCTCACATTCTTTTGGCGCCTGTGCAATAGGGCGCATACTCCTGCCGTATGCCGCGACGGTAATACAATCCGAGAGTTCGCAAGGAAAAATCAGTGTTTTTGAAAAATAGACAAGGTGCCAAGAGCCACCCAGTTGGGGATGGGAGTCTGTGACATACTTAAATACGGAAAGTTTCATGAAGACGGTCGTTGATCCATATCAGAAAACCTTCTGGATGTTTCAAACGAAAGTTACAAATTGGCCAACTGAGATCATTTCTCTATGGAAACTATGGAAGAGACACGAAGCGATATCAAGTTTGCGATCAGATAACTGCGGCCCTGGGCGACCTCTAACACTGCGGCGCACTGTTCCCGGCAACGTTTCTATCTTTCCAACTTCTCGTCGGATTATCACTGTGTCTGCCTCTTATCTGCGCTTCTGCGATTTAGTACAGCTGATTGAGAATGGTACTTTAATACATTGAAACTAAAATTGTACATGTTTGGCCTGACGAAGAACTCGGATGATAATAGATATGTACATAATCGTCCTATACTTCATACTTTTCTTTGGGGCTGTTAGGCCAATCTCAGCAGTTCCTGTAGATTCTAAGCTACTGAAACTTGAAGGACCCGTTCGCCGGTTCGATAGGTTAATAAATTCTGTTGGTCAGTCCACAACGATGATCAAGAAGACATTGTAAATTTCCAGTCAGGACAGTTGACGGAAATGATATTATATTCCCATCCGTTTGTCCTCCTGCATGTGAACATCTTCATAGAGCTGAAACTTCTGTTACCTACCCTATAGGAAATCCGAATAATGTGAGTGCTTCTTAATTGGTGTTCCTAATATGCCTTTCTTCATTAAAGTGTTCTTGCACGTGTCCTTCACAGCGACCGACATACATCAGCTCCATAGGAACATGTGTCGAAAAATTGAGTGAGAACAAAATGAAATCGTAATTTTCCAAAGTGTGGTTTTGTTAAGATGAAGATGAATGTCCCTATATGATAAAATGGGATTTGGAAGCTTCGACAATTCCCATTGTCCGTTTACGACCACATTCTATCATCTTACCAGATTCGTCTCTCAATTTCCAAGGTAAAAAACTCGTTCAATGGCAAAGATAAGCTAATGCATTAATATTTGATTTTGATTTTAATGAATGTCAAGTTTTTTTTTTCCAGGAGTTGGAATTCAAAACGGGGAATCCAGCTGCATCATCAAAAATATATTGTATGAGAACGTACAAACGACTATGAAAGCTCTTGCCAAAGATTCGTTGTTCCAGCTAACAAGTTCTAATGGGAAAACAATTCTTTATGTAATCAGTAATTATATGTCTTTAAAAATTTTTTCTTCTGCTATAGTTCGGCGGGACCGAGGTAGATGTAGCTTTTCTCACCGGATCTGTGATAGTTCTCAAACTGGAATGCAAAAAAATTTCCTTGACAGACTTAACTCGACAAGCATGCATTTCTTTAAGAGTTGCAGGTACTTCAGGTAAGAGATTTTTAAGAGTTTGCAGAAGTATTATTATGAGTTCGCAGTACGTTGTCAGTCGGCGGATGAACATTCGAAAAGGTCTCGCCACGAAATTGGAGAAATAGTGTGGGCGCCTAGAGAGACGCAGGCGCAAAACGAGACGCAGACGTAGAAAGAGCAACACCGTCGACTGACTACGTACTGCGAACTCATAATACGGCAAGCTTTCATTGTCTCGGTTGTTGATGGCTTTTCCGTTCGTTAGCTACAGTAGTACATTAGTTACCGTACCTTTCATTAGCGATGATATCATTGGTTTGAGTTTCACAAAATAAAATGACAAACATGTTCATTAGGTCTTTGAATAACCATGGGATCGGTAATCTTAGGAACACGTGTTCATTGACTCGGAGCCGCTACTGGTGAATACTTACATTGTTTTTCATTTTCTGTTTTCAGTGTTGACACTTTTGAGCCAAAGATCAATTTTGGATCATTAGAGTAAATGATACTTATTCTAATGATGACCGAACCAATGATACATAAGAGGGTTTATGAACTACTGTAGTTACGCCTACTGAAAATGAACTCACAGTTTTTCAAAACATTATTGAACGTTTTTCCAGGTAAAGTATCTCACCGTCACGATAAAAAATATGCTGTTGATGGAACCGAATGGAGAATAGAAATAGTCTTTCTTCTTATTGTTATCTCCGTGGTAGTGATCGTGCTCATTATGACGTTCATCATTTGGAACATCTGTTGGGGTATCAAAAAAAGGTACTGTGAGAGAAAATAAAATTTCTATAAATGAAACACTGGAGTGGAGAAGTCTTGAACCTAAATTGTTTTTCAGGAAACTTATTAACAATTTTCAAATGCAGTTCGTTCAACAATACAGAGACAATCAGCATCAGGTGCAGGTAAGTCAGACCAATACCAAGAAAGGAAAGCAAAAACTGGGTTACGCTCTTCAATACCAACGATAATAAGACACTCATGTCACATTATGTAACTCACACGCCTTGATTCCTCCAGTCAAAGTGAATACATATTTACAATACTCGGAAAAACTGTGCAGACTTTGTTCCAACTTTCGCAAACTCTCTGCAAAGCTCTTCAGAAAGTTTGCAAAGTCTCCACCCCTTTACGCGCGCGATTTTTTGTCAGCGGGTGTCGCAACGAAAAGCGGAAAAATCGTGCTGCGCCTTTAAAATAAACTACGGTATTGCATGCTTTTTGATTAAACTTCGTGGGCGGCCATCGTAGTATGTTTTAAAGGCGCAGCACGATTTTCGCCGGCGTCCATTACTCATTTGAAATGAAAAGAATAATACGATAACTGGGGGAACCCGCGAACTGTCGGGTGCACCTTCAAGCATTCCCAAATCTGCCCCCGACAGTTCGCGGGTTCCGCCAGTACTCTCGGTAAAACTGGGTAGAGTTTTCCTCAACTTTGGCAGACTCTCCTACAACTTTGGCAGAGTTTTCCGCAAAATCACGATGCGCGCAAGCAATTCACTACTGACGCGTTCAGTGAGCTGACGTGCTTCGGCACTACAGTTTTTCTCACTTGTATTTCTTTGTTTTTCAAGCAATTTTCATGGTTTTTTTCGACTTTTTCCAATACATTTTCTTGCCATGTGTATTTTTTCAGGTAAAATGAAAATTTTCAGTGTTTTCCGACAATCCGGCGCTACTGAGAAGCGATTTTCGGGATTTTCGAGTGAAAAATGAAGGAAATTGGCAAAAGTATGTTTTTTCTTAGAAAAAATAAATTTTTTAGTATGCAAATAGCTTGAATTGTTATTTCAGTTTCTCAAGTAATATTATTGATGGCCAGCGATGCGCGGCAAGGATTTCATGAGCACTGGAGGTTAGCTTTACGAAAAAAATGGTTCTTTTTATTCAAAATTTATGTCTTACAGGTCAAAAACAAACAAACAATCCTAATGCGACGAAATCGAAGTTCGGGCAGCACGTCACGCGCGGAAACCGGCAGAAACCGGCGAAAAAACCGAAAATCTACTAAATTTCTAATAATTCCACATGTCACGGTCTCCCCAACTTCCAAAATCAAGATTTTTCGGAATTGAAACCGCGAAGTGCGGTAGAGCGCGTTTGCACACCGACGTCTGTTGCATTTACGAAATTCGTGATTATCAGACAAACTCATGACTTTTCCGAAGAAATTCAATAATACGAACAAGGATACGTATTTATTGAACATTTTAAGCTATCGAACAGCTAATTTGCTCAAGAATTGACTGAATGCATGAATTTATAGCGTTTGCGTTTACGAATTCTATGTACTCAGTCAGTTTTTGACCATTCTGGTCGTTCGACCGCTCAAAACGTGGAGTTTGTCCCCATCTACAATCGTATGGTTCTGCTTTGATCGAAAGACTAATTTTTCCCTAAAATTTTGGCAATTTTTCAACTTTTCACAAGAATTTTCGGACTTTTATGCAAATTTCACGAGAACGAATGATTAATTTTCAAAAATTTTACCATACGATTGAAAAGACAGTTGTTCTCGACATTTTAATATGTCGAACAAGGAATTTGGTCGAAAACTGATAGAGTACATACATTTTGAAAAAACCGAAAACAGAAATTGCATGTACTCCGCCAATTTTTGACCAAATTTGCTTTTCGACAACTCAAATCATAGATAATGTCTTGCTCTCAAACTCTATGGTGTTCTTTGTCTGAAAAATTCCATTTTTATCGCAATTTTCTTGATTTTTCGGAATGCAACAAAAAGTTTTCAATTTTTCGGGAAACGCGCCAGCGAAAATCGCGAGATGCGCCAGTAGTAGTCCAGCGTGCACATTGGAGGACGGGGAGACCGTGCATGTGTCTTATTATTATGTCAATTTTTCCTACTTTTTCTGTTTCTATTGCTTCAACTTAAGTTAATAAAGTCTATTTAAAACTAATTTGAACTGTTTTTGGAAAGCTAAAATACGGTCAAGAAAACTCTCCTACAACCTTGGCAGACTCTCCCACAACTCTGGCAGAGTCTTGGCGGAGTCTCTCCCAGACTCCGCCAGAGTTGTAGGAGAGTCTGCCAAGGTTGAGAAAAACTCTTCCCTGTTTTACCGAGCTCGTAAAATGCGTGTAAAGGGGCGGAGACTTTGCAAACTTTCTGCCGAGCTTGGCGGAGAGTTTGGAAAGTTGGTACAAAGCCTGCACAGTTTTTCCGAAATACGTTCCGGGTTACGACAGACTTCCTCTCGGGATCTTGAAAATGGATGCATACTCCTTGGAAGTTTTTGACTGATTTTATTTTCTTTCCTTCATAGCGTTATGAACTTTCGGTAGTGAAAAATTGAGGGAACGAAAAAATAGTAGTGATTTTCTGCGACTTGAGCCAATAATAAGTTGACAATCTAATGATTCATTTGCAATGAACACAAGCTCGGCTGACGGAAGCAAATGAACAAGAAGACCCAATCATTCATTCTACCCCGCTCAGATGCGAATAGGTGAAATGGTCTGAAGATGAAGAGATATAATTCTAGGAGCTGAATTTCTCCGATAAGATATGTGGAAGCGAACAACATGGTATTGAAGAACCGACTCTCCCACAATCATTGAGCCGGAAGCGTCTCATATTCAGTACAGGTACAAAAATCGAAAGAAAATAGAAATTGAGCTAGTAGCTTTGCGCGAAAGCCGAGCGAATTATCGTTGATCTGTATTTGTTTTTTTTTAAATTTAAACGTAAAGTCTCTATTAGAAGGGCGTCTCTATTAGAGACTCTCTAATAAAAGCGCGTCTTGAACAGGCTATTGAAAACTAGAAGGACAGCCTCCATTAGAAGTTCATCCGAGAGAGGCTGTTGAAAATAGAAGAGCATGACCTACTAATTGAGTCTTTACGGTATTTATTTTCAAACTGAAAGAAACAGAAAGTTGAGATGAAAACTTCCAGAGTACTTCGATCACGGACAAATGACTCATCCTTCGCCGTTGGCAGAGCAATTTCTTTTTGATTTGAGACGAGTTGTGAACTTCGCGAGAGAACGTATTAGACAGCGTCGTTTTCTGCCTACATTATCAATAATATGCGAAGAAGATGACGAGATTGAAAAAAATGAGAATATAGACAAAAATATAGAAGAGCATTCTGCTTTTTGTACGAATTCGTCTCCTCAGTACTCACCGCAGAGCGAGGATAGTGGTCGATCAGTGGATAGTGGTCGCGAATCTCGAGAAAATTCAGATGAAGATGACGAAAAGCAAATCGGAAAGTTAGAAACTACGACACATGTTGCAGAACTTGTTAAGTGTGAGTTCATCCAGGACGAAACCAATTAATAGCTTAAATTGAAGCAAACATCTGAAAAGAATGTACTGCATCCAATTTCAAAAAACAGATCGTACAATATATTATCGTTTCATCACAAAACTTCATCTCACATTCAAATATTCAAATTGGCGCGCATGATATCTCGCAGCGAAAACTACAGTAACATTTGCCTTTTTCAGTGATTTTCGGCTATTTTTGGGTGTTTTTTACTGTTTTTGAATCAATTCCTACTGGAAAACATAAAAACGCAATAATTCCTTCGAAAACTCAAAAATCACTGAAAATGTGGAGCTTACTGTAGTTTTCGTTGCGAGATATCGTGCGCGCCAATTAGAAATTTTGAAAGCGACATGAAGTTTTGAGATACAACGCTAATATAACGGTGCCAAAAATATAAGATTTTACAGCGTTTGAAAAATCCGTTCCGCGACCATCGTATGTCCCAATATTACTAAACTCATCAATCCGAAAGAAAAACATTCAAAAAATGACAATTGTACCATCTTCATCTGCTTCTAAAATCGTTAATAATGCGAACTCTTGTGTCGCCATGACAGGCAAAGACAATGCAGTTCGTATAATACCTACAAAAGTATCTCAGAACAGGTATGAGTTTTTTTCCAAGAACAGCAAGAAATCGTTTTGCAGAATACAAGAAAGAAGGAGATATGCTGTTTTTCCATCAGATGGAACGTTCAACAAATCTCTGCCAAGACGGGTAAAGCCAACTCCAGCAGCTACGCAGCAGCTAAACAACTAAAATGATCTCTCCGTTTCTCTTCTATAAATCAGGAGTCTCGATTCGTTACTCGAAGCAAGCAATGCTTGACACGGTTGTTTATTGAGTTCATCGAATATAAAATTTATAGAAACATGGACAGCGCTCTAGAGGCCAATTCTTTTTTATTTTTTTTGACTGCAATGTTGAAAAACTATTTTTTCCAATTAACATCCTTCTTCTGGCGGCTTTCTTTGTAATGTATATCATACTTTTTCTCCAAAACTTCAACCTTATAGTTACTTTTTCAAATAGGAAGAGTGAAGAAGGATTGATTCAAACAGTTTATTCCATAATAGAACGTTCAGAATACTTACTATTAGTGGTCCTAAATCTTGAATTACGAGCGTCGGAAAGACAGTTTTAAAATTGGTTTCAAAATTAGATTGCTCTAGTTTTGATAGTAAGACCATGCATACTTTCAATTTCTTTACGAAGAATCGAAGTGACAGCTTTATGCTGAGCTACTTTGGATTTGCCGTTAAAACTAGTAGCTTCCACAACCACGTCGAACATAGAGCCACAGCCATCTGAAATGAATTTGATTCAGCAAAATCATAATTTTCAATGACATTTCTCGATCTAAGTTATCTCATAATGAATTTTGATATTATTCTTTCCATTAGAAATGTGTAATGGACGCCGGCGAAATTCGTGCTGCGCCTTTAAAAAACTACGGTGGCCACCCACGAAGTTCGCTCAAAAAGCATGAAATACCGTAGTTTTTTCAAAGGCACAGCACGATTTTTCCGCTTTTCGCTGCGAGACCCGCTGACAAAAATCGCTCTATTACGCATTTCAAATGTAAAGAATAATAGGACTTACTGGAGACATCATGGACTTCAACTCGCGAGCATCCGGTTATTCCCGTTTTCAGCATTTCTACCATTTTCTTTTCCGATTCCGAGAGCTGATGCTCCCCATTGCAACAAGAAGAGTGGCGGCGTATGCTCGAAAAAACCGACGATCTCCAAGAAGAGATTATTCGATTCATCTGAAACTTAGGATCTATACCGACAGCCGTGTGGACGGTAGAAACAAACAAATATTTACTCCGCAAAATAGATTCTGTTCGCAGACAGAATACGTAACGTTAAGAAGACTATTTTCTAGTTAAAATTTGGAAGAATAATTTAACCCCAAACACAGCATTAACTCGTTAAATTAACGTTAAATAACAAAAATTATCGTTAAATAACAAAGCTACTGAAATGGTTGAGACGATATCGACAGTACCATAGGTAAAAATGGTTCAAAAATATTTGAATTCAGCAAAAATTTTAGTTATAGATATTAGTTTTTGTAATTTATTTCGAAAACACATTGGTTTCATTCACTGGAATTGTATGAATAGACAACACGTAAAGTATTACAAAAGAGCGATTAGAGCATCATCGTGTGACCTTCTCTTTGTCTTCTCGGAAGTCGCTAATGTAACCCAAACTGGAACTGTCCTCACTGGCAGATGTTTCAGGAACAGTCACATCTGTTCGCGGTAGATTAGAATTGCACATTATGCTAGGACTGGCCGAATGAGTCGAGAAGTTTTTTCCTATTTCTGGCAGGTTTTCGTGACCCGTATTGAATCCACAATGCTTTTTCAGAGACCATTGCATCGCCCAAATTGATAACGGTCGCATGTACCCGATTGCTCGATAGAACCTGGAAGAAAAGAGTTATAGAAGAGAAGAGAATGCGCACGAACAGACACCCATTTTTAAGACGTACCTTGACTCGTAGAGTGCTTCGGGTGTTTGATACTGTAGCCCTGATCGTTCGAAACATGTTAAATAGCTCCCTGATGCAGTATGAAACCCTTTTTCTATTTCGCCTTGTTGGATAAAAAAAGAAGCAACTGCGTACGTGACACCTGTCCACATTTCGTCAGCTTGAATATATTCTCTATCGATAACTCCATTGGGTTTCATCCCGTTAACAGCGCCCATTGTTCCGTTTCCAAACTGGCATACGTTCAACTTGTAAATTGTTTCGAGTGCCGACCTAATCATGTATTGGGGTAATAAGTCATCGGCCATTTCCGGTGATACCGATTGCAAAAACCAGTATCCACAGAGTTGATCAGCCATCACTGTTTCTCTACTTCTTGATCTTTGACAGAATCGAAAGTAGGTCCCAGTCCACAGAGTGTCAATGAAAACCTTTCTCGCTTTCTCCAACGTGCATTCAAGAAGTTCACAGATACCGTAGTCGCGTTGCAGTTTCGCCATTTCGATCGATACTCGCAACGATGCAAGCCACAATGATCCACAATACGCGCTAACACCTTCCATTTGCCATGCGTCATAAGTTTGATCTGCTTTACCAAAGTTTTCGATCATTCCATCTTTATCTTGATCCCAATGTTCGAGGGCCCCTAGCATGATAACTTTAACAGCTGGCCAGGTATGCGCAAGAAAATCAGGATGTTTTTGCGAGATTTCAATATAATCCCTCCAGGAAGTGAGCACGTATTTCATATTTAAATCTTTCCATTTTCCAGTGTCATGCATAACGTAAGCATTCGTAGCGATCCATGGCTCATCGGCCGGATTTCCGAGATCGTGAGGGACCCGACTAGCTGTTTTCACATTAGCCCAATCTCCTTCCATGTGAAAACGGGTCGGTTTTTCGATCGAATGGTAAACTTGATCAGCTGAGTCGGGGAACATATTTTTGGTGGATACAAATAGAAATAACTAACTGAATTCGGATTGCACGGCAATTTCCAGCTGTGGCCATAATTCCGCAAGAGCGTATGAAGCGTAAAAGTGCACATCATAAGTATTTACCATGCGATATTCCCATGCTGAAAATAAACTATTTTCATAATTGGACATAGTTGTAGAGTTTACATTCTAAATAACCGAATCGGCCTGTTTCTTTCATCTTTTCCTTCGTAAATTCACTGAGATGCGTTTCTACTTCATTCCAGCTCTCGTCGAACTCAAACCATACAGTACCTCCATCCGTGATGAAGTAAAGTTCGTTGAAAATAGCCGATTTATACCACTCTGGTAGTTTGTTGTGATTAAGAATCGGATTTTGCCACTTTTCAATTTCGCATTCCCATTGCTGTATTTTTCGAAGAGCTCGGATACAAATTGCATTTGCCAATGTCCCTTCTTCGAAGTTATTGAAGAACCTCACATATCTCCTAGAAAAAACTGAGCTGATTTTTCATTAATTGACCCAAAATCACCTTTGATAACTTCGAGCAACGGACCCGAAGTGCACTCGTGGCATGTCCCAACTAAGTGCATACTCATGCTCTTTTTTTGATGACGGAGCAAGCCTGAAGCGATTGCAAACAGATACTGCCATTTCACGTGCGTTGGAGGCACAATCTTCTTCCTGTTGTTGAATAAAGAATGTGATTATTAGACATATTTAGGAGTGTTTACATATTGTGGAACATCGCCAGTTTGTCTGAGATGAGTCCAAAAGGCAGAGCCACTGCGTGCAGGGTCGAATCGTTCACAAATTGTAATTGTGCTATCCTTTTTATGAGTTGTTGCAAGACCATAGGTGCAAGGCATGGAGGAAATCGTATGGTACAAGTTCACTCCGGACACGTGCTCTTCTTTGTCTTCAAAACTTGTAGAGCAACATTCAGATTCACGATCCCATCGACGGTTCCCTGTACCGTTACGAAAAGTGAAGGCGACAGACACTTCATAAGCTCGATCAGAAATATTTTGAACTTCGACGCAAAAGATGCACACTGGATACGAAGTGTCTTCATAATTATTCGGTAAAACTGGAGAAACTTGTCGAATTGTGACGACGATTTTTAGATCGGGAATAACGAAAGTAGTCCAAGATCGCGGATAAAGTCCTCTGAAAAAAACTTTCATGAAAGAAAACCAAGGCTGTGTGTGCTTTTAACTGAAATGACTAAATTCTCCAGTGGTTTTGGAAAAAGGTTTGATGGAAAAAATTTGGAATTGTTTTAAAAGGATAATATTTACAAACCTGTAATAAACATTGTTTTTCGGAAAACCAAAGTCCCAAGAGGACAGCCCAGAAGATCTGCGAATATCAGCAGCCGATAAAACTTTTTGATATATACATTTATCGTTCTCCCGCACTGATAAAATGAACTGATCAGCAGCAACAACATCTACTTTGTGTTCAACAAGTCCTGGCCGGAGACTGAATTTGCAGAATCCACCTCGAAAATCTCTTCCTATTGCGCCACAACCGATGCCACCACACGGAACTCCTAAAAAAAAATCTGAATCGTTAATGTTCAGCATTCTCATTATTGAACCATAAAATGGCTTGTGCTTTAAAGGTTGAAATGTGTTTATGAAAAGCTTCTCCTTGTCAAAAGTATGCTTCATCCAATACATAAAGTATCTGCGAACAAATGGAAGAGCTTCGTAGATCTGAATACATGAAGAGTTGAGTTGAATTTTGGATTTTTGGAACCTGGTATGGAGTTGGTCTATTGAAAGGTACACGTTTCTCTTTTGGTTTACGATCTCCACGCGCCTTCCATCCAGGACCTTCCATACTTGACGGCAGCGATTCTTCATTGGGATCCAAAATCGTTACACTTCTTCTTCCGCTTCTCGAACGTCGTCGTCGCATATTCTGAAACTTCACCGATATTTACTGAAATTGCGACCATTGAATTTGAAAAAACGGTTTCGTTAGACTTCTTAAAAATCTAACATCAGAACTTGTTAAATTTTTACAAATAGAGAAGTATATTCATCCACTTACCGAGAAACATCCTATTTTCATGCCAACTCAGAGAAACTCAAGGAATGAAAGATAGGAAAATGATTGTGCAGTTCTTATCAGGAAAGAGAATCAAATTTATACGCATAGTTAGCGTTTTTATCAGTGGAACTCAACTCACGATGATGTGTTTCAAAAAATTGGGGAAAATCTAGAGTTTAGAAACTGAAGTGTATCGCAACATGGAAGTTTTGAGAAAAAAGGTTATCATTCGTCATTTTGCACATGAGAATGCACGCACTTGACTATGTATCCGCTGTGTCAACATTGAAGGAAATGTTTGTTTTTAAACGAGTGAACTCGAGAAATTGTATGATACTCACGGTACTCTATCGAGATATCACTGTGCATCAAACCGTGGAAATTCTATGTATGGTGGGAGATTGTGGCATTTGAAAACTGAAAAGTCACCCTTTCGTACTTAGCTACGTTATCTAAAGGGTTGCTGCATTTACGATGATAGTTTTCCGATTCAATATCGACACTGTATCTTGATACAGATATTTCACTCTACAATTGGGTATATCTTTTTTAAACTTTCATTGACGGAAAATATGGGAAATAAATTAATAATACAATTTTTCCAGTAACGATAATTTCACGATAATTAAAATTGAAAGCGACAGCAGCAGAAATAGGAGTTCCATATTCACAAGCGAAAACCAGTTATTTGGGCCGTAGTTTGAGGGATCTCATAAATACCATGAAGCCGAGTTTCTGGTGATTTTAGAGTTTTCGAAGTCAGTTTCGCTTGTAAATGTAGAACAACGACTCAGAAACATTCTGCTGAACCGAAACTCACAAGAACGAAGTCATTATCACAACCAATTTGACAAAAAATCACGATTTCAATTAATATTTTTAAGCTCTCGAACTCTTAGGGAAATGGGAGGGAAGAATGTGAAATTTCTAGTCGATAGATTTGGTATTAAAAGAAAAATTACAGTCCAGGGAATTCGTTGATCACTCCATCAGCAACTTGTTCCAAACCATTCACAATGTACGATACTTTTGTACGCATTCGAGCCTTAAAATATTTTTTAAAATATGATTTAGAAATATATCTTACCATGGAATTCGGAGATTTTCTTGTAATCGTCATAAACTGAACAGCATGCTCATTGGGTTCAATGTTGGGAGACGACGCAGGCTCCAAAGAAATTTCAAAGTCCTTGAGAACTGCAGCCAAGAAGTTGAAGTTCGATAAAGTTGTGGGCGTATAATTAAAAGCCGTCATTTTGAGACGAGCTTGTTCATTTTCCCATTGTTTCACAACCTGAACTTGAACCTCAACGCCCTTTGAATTGATCGCAATTACAGGTTGAAGAGTCGTGTCCCTGAAGATTAAAATATTTAGCATAGTTGGAAAAAGAACAAAAGTCAACATTTCCCCAAGAATTCCATCATCAGCGTAACGAGCGTCGGCTGCATCTCCAAAGATGTCAAGAATTTCGCTATTTTTAACATTTGAGTTGAAATTGGACGGAATGATGTTACTTCCGCCGGTGCCAGAAGTAAGATCACCCAAAAGATCTTCGTTTGTGATTGGGGTATCTGAAAAATTTTTTCGATATGTGTTTTGTTTGTTTAATCTAACCGTCATTATCAGCCATAGACGGGGCAGCAGCATTCAAAGAGTTATGAGTAATGACAGGCATTCTCTCAAGTAGTCCTTCTCTAGAATTTTTTCCGATTAAATATCATAATAGAAACTACAAGGTAACCTTAAATCTTCCAAACGCAGAATTACATTGAATTCAACCGATCTTTGCTGAAGCTCCAGTTGAAGGTGAGCTTGATTCATCCTAACAAGTGCCTCAATACGATCCCCAGTTGTGTGAAACCTTGTTGCTAGCTTCGCTAGTGCGGTAACAGCATAACACTTCGTTGATTGCGATGTCAACGCAGATGGGAGAACAGTTTCGAATACAGAGATAACGTCACTCTCAGAAATTGGAGTACTGTCGACATCTGTGGGTTGCAACAGAAGATCCCCAAATTCTCCAATTGTCCAGAAAGCTACTTGAAGAAGTGGTTGTGCGTTGATAGCGTCTCGCTGGGCAGCATGGTAAAGTTGAGCAACCGCGTAACTTTGAATTTGATCATTGGCAGATATGAGTTGAATCATGCACGAAACGACTTCATCTGGTACATACTTTCCAGCCTGGAATATATAAGTTAAACGAGTTAGAGGTTAACTTTTGATACCAGTTTCAAAACAGTTATCATTGTATCGAGATGCCATTCGTGATTCGGCGAATACCGTTCGGTAGCGATGTACATTCGTGAAGCGCATTCGGACTTGAATTCAGCATCAGCTGTTTCGAGGAAGATCAGAACTTCTTTCGTCATAATGGCAATATTTGTCTTATTCATCAAAGCGAAGCATAGCTCCATTGCTCGTTTTCTTATAGAAATATCAGGATCTTTTAGGCATTCAACAACAACATTTCGGTGACGTTGAACTGCCTGAAAAAGGAATAAATTAATCTGTCTTCAGAAGATAATACCTGATAATCAACATGAACTGTTTTGAGGAGAGTATTTAGTGCGACATATCTGATGTTTTTGTCAGTATTCAGAAGGAAGCGTCCGAGAATGTTAACAGCAAGAATCCGTAGTCCGCTTTCACTCTTGATTTCCATAATTGTAAGCACAGTTTCATAAAGAATGGCATTGCCAACATTTTTTGCTGTCTCTGTGTTAGTCGCCACCTGGAAATGGAATATAGAATTTGATGGCTGTTCTATTTTCAGTTCACTTGTGCAAGAATATCGTTCATCTCTTCCGTAACTCGTACATCTTCTTTTCCTAGAACTCTCAAGAGTCTAAGTATTTTGACCTGTAGGAATGGGTCGGATATTCCAGTAACATCGTGTTCGGGAGAATATCCACTCATTAGAAGATTTTTGAGGATTCGAACCAAGTTTGGAACCAGCTTCTTGAAATGATTCAGAACATCAGGACTTCTCTCGCACATTTCAGTGACCAGGGTCGTAGCTCCCATTAAAACTCCATGGTTTTTTTCCCCAAGAAGCGACCTGGTGCAGGGAATGAAAACTTCCATCAGTTCTGGTACCTTCCTTACAATCCGGAAAGCACATAAAGCAGCCTGTGAATTTTTTACAATTAGAAACAAAATTGTAATGGTCGTCCATACCTTTTTTTTTAAATAGGCGTTGTTCTGCTTGATGATTTTTTCTACTTCATTGGCAAGATCGCGGCACATCTCGGCTGAACAGATTGAACCAAGAGTGCACAAAGCCAAACCACTGACAAATTGTGTCGAACATGTCAAATCACTGAGTTATCGAACTCAAAACTACGTTATTCGACATGTACCTACTTTTTCAGCGAATTTGTAACAAGCAAATGAACTTCAGATCTTTCGTCCAGGAGAAGCATTGCGCCGAGATATCCTATTCTTTTATCCGTGAATCTTGGATGAGCTACTAGTTTCATGCATTCCATCTTCAAAACGACGTTGATTGCTTTACTTTTCATATGTATCTGGTAAAACATACCTGTCCAAAGTGTGCTGGATACCCGAGCATGTGAATATATAGTAATTTCGCAATATTCCGACATTTCCATGGTGAGTCGTCATCACGGAAGCTTTCTCTGATGTTCGCGCTTTCTCGATCGACCACAGCTCTTTCCTCAGCCATCGTACGCGCAGCCCTTACTTGGCGAATCAAGTCACGGAGTCGCATTGGAGTTCCGAGAGTTCTAAATGGAAATATTTGCTCAAAAATGAACTATTAAATTTCTCTGATTCGAAGGAACCACCTGAGAACGAAATTTTTCTGCATACCTTCCTATCTTCGATTTATATTCATCAATTTTTTCAATGGCGAGCTCTACTGCTGTCGCCATTTTGGTCACCCTTTCGGACAGGAATAACTGAAACAACTGAAATTAAAGGTTAAACTAAATAAAACGTAGTTTTAGAAAAGGGTGAGGGAAAGTACAATGTATTCCAACAGTTTCTAATACTAATGAAGAGGAAGCCACCAGAACAGTTCCGATTCGAATAAACAACATAAAAGAAATCCCGGAAAGTTTCCCAACCGACATGTCGTTTTGGCTTTCATCTGTGTTTGCGCGTAATATTGAATGCAGTTGAACCATGACGATTACCGTAGCAGCCAATTGGCGCCAAGTTCATGTATAGTTTTTATTATTTATTTATTTTCCACTGAGACCATATTTTTTAAATAATATATATGATTCACAGAATTCCTTCTCGGTTTTCATAACGATGAACATAGTTCCGGATTCACCACGCGTTTCATTACGAGCAGAGATAAGTGGGATTGGTTCGCTGCTATCAAGTGTTTGAATACGTTCCCAAACATTGATAATTAACAGTATTTCAGCTTCGAGAAAATGTGGGACATGCTGAAGACTTTACCGCTAAATCTGATTGTACATCAACTCCGGAAAATGTCAGCACAGAAAACAAACAGCAGCAAGCCTTATTGGAACAAGAGAAAGCACGACCATTGAACAGAAGGGAAAAACGAGCCTTAAAGTTAGGCAAATCCGGAAATATTGCGTTCACTGAAAGCATACAGCTACTGGTACCACAAGAGTCTGCAGGCCTCGCTGCGATTCCATCTAATCTGCGTCTGCGTTTCTGGTAAGTATCCCATCAAACACGGTGCACTGTCAACAGTAGTTTCAGTGACTATTCATCTTATAACAACTACAACGCTTCTTTCGGATATGAAAAGACTCGGAAAAACAATTACATTCACATGGTGTTTCAAAATAAAACATCGAATTTTACTGTGACCGCAGCACAGGATCGCTGTATTCGCGCATACAAAATGGACGAAGAAGTATATTTTTAAAATTCTAAAAGTAATTCTTGAAATACGTTATAGACTATAAGCTGTAGTTGGCAACGGAACATGGGTGGACTGATAATGGACTTGTGCTGGGACAATTTATCAGGAAATCTGTTCTCTTCTTGCAAATATAGACCAATTCAGTTGTGGGATGTCAATACCGGCGAGCTTCTCGAAAGTTATTATGGAAAGGATAGCGGGGTTAATACTACTTCAATCCATAGTAAATAAATTGCTATTCAATTGTTCTTGCAGGACAATGTTAAAGAAGCGTTCAGTATTGGTCAAATTCAAAATTCGTTGCTCGGGGGCTTCAAAAAACACTTCCAAATATGGGATGTAGGAACGGGTGGTGATGCTTATTCCACTATCAAATATTATAATAAAGATTGTGAGATATATTTAAATATTTTTTAATAACATTATTTTTGCAGATAACACTGGTATTCTTGGACACGCAATGTCAATCTGTAGCAACCCAACTATGAGTGAACTTTTTGCAGCCGCCGGAACATCCTCTCGGAGTTCGTTTGTCGATACAGTTGTATACAGCTAAAGTGACAATGTTTTGATTTAAGTTTCTATCTATTCAATGAACTGGGAATCGGCAGTGACAACAATGGAAGGATCTGCTCGTGGATACACTCATGTTAAATTTGCCAACGACGGAATGAAACTTTATGCATCTGAAAGATCGGTTAGTGTCACATAAATGAAAACAGTAAATTTGTTCATCTTTCGCAAAACAAACTTCATTGGTGATTGGAAGTATACAATATTTACTGTAGCTTCTGTATGTACCTTACATACATCCAATATTCTGTTGAAAAAAATGTATCAAGCACAGAAGTACCGTAGCTACCGTAACAACATTTAACATTCTTTTAGCTTACTTCTCGCAATACTAGTTATCAAACAGTAATATATTACGTAATAGATAAATAACAATCGTTTTTCAGGGTGACATTCACTGCTTTGATACAAGAATGAACATGCTGACCCAAATTTTGAAAAGGGAAATGAAAACTGCACATCGCACAAGATTCGAAATAGATGAAAGTGGCCGTTTTTTGTTCTCTGGGACTTCATCAGGAGACGTCGTTATTTACGATCTACAAAAGTTCGAAGAGAAATTAGATTCAGTTTTTAATCTCAATATCTCTTCAAGCTGTGTCCCATGTGCCAGGTACCAATAACACGTTGAATTCAAGTTCATTGCATTCGTGAACCATCTCGTGAAAAATTACAAACACTAGGTACATAAGATGATTTTCAGTATCAAAAACAACAAACTAGCTGTGTGTACGGGACAAAGATCATTCTGCGGATTATCTGATTTGGAGGGTGATGAAGATGATGAAACGGAAAACGAAAAAAATCTATTCAAAAACTCACTCCAATTGTTCGAAGTTGTATAATAAATATGGATTTGTCTTATAAACAGAAGGAAAAAAATAAGACAGTTAAAATGATAACTGATAATAGGCTGATATATGAGCAATTGAAATACCAAAGACCATTCGTAAATATCATATTTGATGTAGAGGGATTGGTGGCATAATTCCCGTAGCGTCATGGTGAACAAAACGGCTTGCTGCCGGAGATGAGAGCCTAATTGAAAGTATTTCGGTTGCAAAACTTCATGAACAGAAACTTACTGAGAGTCACAGTGAGGTTTATGCATTGGCTTTTGCTGTCTGTATGGCTGGCGTTGTCTTAAAGAGAAATAATGAATAAACGAATATCAGTTGTAGTAAATACCTATGCTTTGTCTCATTTTTCCGTTTGGATTTCTTTTTTCGTTCCAGTTTTTTCTTGAATAGATATAGGAAGAACCCGCAAATGAAGACGAAAATACCCCCGCAGAAAATAGCGGCAATTACAACTGTCCGATCGCCAGTTTTCTCTTTTAATGAACCTGGAACAATTCCACCTGGGTATTGACTTCACTTATAAGCTTACTAGAACGTTTGTTCACAAATCACAGCAAAAAGCACAAGCAAAGCAATTTCATATTGCCGGGACGGGAAAACAAATGAAGTTTGGGATAAATATGAGTAGAACGTCGCTGAAGCAGTATCGAAACCTGTGACAGTTAGGAAGAGGTAAGTATCATAAAAAGCCCCGTGAAAAGCACGCACACAACCCACTCCGTCAGCCGAGGGATTCAGGAATACCCACAATGTTGTTCATCAGTATCATCTTGAACCAAGTATCCGCAATTGTCAAGACCATTACATCTCAGTTTCGCATCGATGCACAGCTTCGAGTACGTACACAGATATAGGGAATCCGATTTACAAGCACTCTCTTCCTTGCCGCTCAGGTTCTTCACTTCGGTCCATGATAGATTGAAACCTTTCAAACCATTAACCTTATCTGGTGCTGTCAGGAAACTGTAAAACTATTGTGCTGCTGCTCCTTCCTGAATTTTCTGATCAAACCTGATACGGACTGTATTGTTAGCGGACAGATAAGATTCGAAAAACTCCCTTTTAGTCCCACAGTATTCGTTTCGTGGAGCTCCATCCACTCGTATTACAGCCTGAAGCCAATGAGAACCGACTCGCCAAACATTAGTTACCTTTTGACAGCTAGCGGTGCTTGAAGTCATTTCTCCTTCGACATCGATGGCTTCCATCTTTAGAAGTACCTGATAACCTTGCCGAACAACAATCTTCCAATCACAATGAACATCCTTATTGTATTTCACCGGATAATTTGGGGAAATTATCAGACCATTCGGTTTCTGTGGAGTGGAGTTTATGACCGATCCGCATCGGTAAGCACCTCTACGGATGTGCGCTTCTTAAAAAAAGATGACTTGGTTGATTGAGGATTACCAACCTCCAGATGGAACATCTTCCTTTCTAGCAGTTCGAATTTCGAACAGCGCCTTAAACCCATTAGCTGTTCCACTCGAACCAGATGTAAAAACTACCCTCATTTCATGAGAACCAAATGTTGATACTGATGGACCAGGGAATGTATCAGAACAGTACCGCTCTGAATTCTGACAAATGAAAGCGAGAAGAATTCCTAAAGTACCTTTCCGATGAAGTTCTTCTTTGCCATTTTTCTGAAATACATCGTAAACGTCTAAATAGTCATTGCATTCCTGTCCGTCATTCCCACTGAGCGCGAATTGTTCGAAATGCAAAAGGATTTCTTTACCGGGTTGGCCAACAATATAATAAGTACAGTTCGTATCCAGAGGGTACTGTAGTCAACGCATATTTTTCGTTTTATCAGAAAACTCACGTTCGCTGGATATCTCGGACTATTGAAAAAACCAGTAGAGGATGTGAACCGGAATTTGCATTCGTTAGAGGTACCGAGTGATTCTCCTGTTACTCCGAAGTCTGTTTTAAAGTCTATGATAGCTTTAAACCCAATGGGAGTTATCCTATCATCACGGGTATCAGTACTTCCAAACTGCATGACCATGCGTGGTCCATCACTGATATACGGCCCAAGAAGAGGTGAGTCCGCTGGAATGCGCTCACAGAGAGTGACATCAAAAATGGAGTCATCAGTTGAGGACATTACAGCTTTCATATTTCCTTCTGAAATAGCGATTCCAATCCACGCACTAGGGCATGCGATGTCATCTGCTGATGGAGGTGCGGTGGCTGGCCTGAAGTCAGTTTTTTTTCCATCAGCCCATTGCCAATTCTCACGATGTGTCGAATGAAAGCACAGCTATCGTTTCGAATGTTAGAATAACTTTCTCTAAGTTTTGTTCTCCTTGTAAACCATGAATTATGTAGGTGCACGTTGTGTTTGCTGGATAAACTTGGGGATACTGCAGTGAAAAATCATTTTCAGTGAGAAGATTCTGGGAACTAACGTTCGGACTTGAAATTGTATGAGTTGTCTCTCTGTTACTTTCCACTCTAACGTCGCATTCAGTACCACGAATATGAGTTACTCCACGTTGCTTGTTTAATAACTTATCAATGTGGACGAATCTTGACGAGAATTCGTAGTCCATAACAAATCTGAATAATGAACGGGACATTCGAAGAACATCATGGAAAATTACCCTCGTGGATCCGACTTTGCTGGTTGTGTGGTGTTGAAATGAATCAGAAGACTATTTGTCATTGAATAAATCTCCATCCTTTGTTGAAGACCGCAAACTTTTCTGATGATAGGTGAAGAGGATGAAGAACCATCAAATATAGTGATGCTATCATAAGGACAACTGGAAGGGAACTCTGAAGTTGATGTCTTACTTTTATGCTCACTGTTCTCCACCGAAAAATATGTCAAAGTCAGCAAAAAAGAGACGAATTCTCTCTCCTTGATATCCTCTCAAGAGATACGAACAGTGTAAGTTCTGAAAGCAAAAAAAAAATTGTTATTTAGGTAATATATTCCATTCTGACCCTGGGATAAGTTCCAGGGTATGTTGGAGAATAGACTGTTCCTGTTTTTCTGTTAGACGAATCGATGACATAGCTGCATTTCCTTTCAGGTACAGGTTCCCCAGCAATGAATTTGTCTGAATATTGGATATAACGTGATTCTTTAACTACTCTTCAACCAAACCTTCCGGGATAAAAGAAAACTTGGCTCGGAAACCATGATTCTCTTCATGGTTTGTTGAGCGGGAATGTAGAATGAGTTTCATTACATTTTTCAAACTAATTCGGACGTGTGGAGCGACAGTCCCACAGTAGCGACCTCCTAGAGATGAGGTGAGAATGTCTTCGTCGACTGTTTCGACTTCAGAATAAATATCTACATATTCTATATCACAACTGGAATTTTGATTAAATTTTCACTGTGCCGTTTGTGGTAACTCACTTTTCAGAGCTACCCGACAACAAAAAATGGTCAAATTCCAGCATTACACGCTGCCTCGGTCCCGCAACAAACGTGTATACACACTGAAATAGACTTTGTAGATTACTTGATCTATTGAGTTTAAATAATTAGTTCTTTCCTAAAGAAAGGAGAATCTTTAGTACTTATTCAATTTCATCAATTTTGTTTATGTCCGTACTTGCAAATTATATTGCTGTTCAGGTTTTGAATTGTTAACCCCATGACTCCTTGCCAGCTGGTTCGGCAAACTTGGGAATTCGATGAAACCTTCTGTTTGCAGTTCATCGAAATGCTGATCACATTCTGTAAGGGGGCATTGGTTTGGGTACTCTAAACGGACTCGCACTTGTATCGAAAAATGGGTACCCACTTTTAAAAGTTCAGAACTCACTCTTCATACTGTAGCACTCCCTTCAGCCAAAAAACCATAATGAGCACTAGTAAGCATGCTATCACTATTGTGAAAAGTAGTGCAAAAATAATGTCACAATCTAAGGCGCGACATTTTGCACAGTCTTCTTTCGTCTCTTTTGAGTCCCATTCCAGTAGCTCAATTCTTGTTTCCACTATTCTCTCGAGACTACGCATCTGTGAGCATTCAGTAAAAATTTGAAGTCATGACTCAACTCGGTAAACCTCTGCACAATTTGAACAGCATTTGGAGGCTTAGGCAGCTTTTGAACATCATTTAGAGGAAGAAACAGCTTTTGAACAGCATTTGGGGCTATCAAACAGCTTTAGAACATAAATTGAGAAACTTATGCATCGTTTGTGCAAGATTTAGAGGTTTGATGCAGCAATAGAGCAGAAGTTGGGTTCAGATACAGCGTTTGCACAAAAGTTAAGGAGATTATACAGCTTTAGAACAGAGATTGCATCTGAATGCAGAAGTTGGACAGTGTTTGAAATACGTTAAGAATTTGAACGGCGTTTGGACAGAAGTTGCGCAGAAATCGGAAATAATGCAGCGTTTGGACAGCTTTCAGGCTGAAGTCGCACAGCATTTGAACCGAGATGCAGAAGTTGCACAGTATTTGAACTTCAAATTATTTTTTCTCGATTTGTGTTATTTTTCACTTTTATAATATGTTATCTGAACATTTTCAGTTCCTCAAAGTACTTTTTGAACGAAGCAATAGAGTAATCAAGAAATTCCTCGAAACAGCTCCGATTGACGCTGAATTGTAAAGATTTTGGAAGGAAGAAAATCGTTGTACTCAGATGAGATCGGTTTTTTACTCTTGATGTTTAACGACTGGCGCGGTATCAAAAATGCAAGAATTTAGGTTAGTTTCATAAGATAAAAAAGTGTATTCATGATTTACTTACAGATTCAATATTCGTGGAGATCATCAATCGGTCAAAAAAGAATGTTGCAGTACGAGAGATTCAAACGAAACGATTTTCTTAAGATTGCGAAAAAAGAAGGATTTGTTCTACTAATATGTTTACTGTTATGTTCTTTTTTACTGATAATTGATAAAAAAGATAAATTCGAATCATGTTTTCATTACATTCAAGGGAAGAGAAAGGAGAGCGCAAAAGCTAAGTTCTGTCCAAACGCTGCACTGCGCTTGAACCGATTCTGTGCATAATTTCAACATAAGTTGTACGTTAAGTTATCAAAACGTGTTGAAAATCTGTTCTAAAGCTGCGTAAATGCTGTTCAAATTGTGCAGAGGTTTACCGAGAAGTCACAGGATTATTCAAGGATGCGGGGCATTACATCTCGGAAAAACTGTGCAGACTTTGTACCAACTTTCGCAAACTCTTTACTAAGCAGCTAAGCTCGGCAAAAAGATTGCAAAGTCTCCGCCCCTTTACACGCATTTTACGATTACTGGCGGAACCCGCGAACTGTCGCGGTGCAGATTTGGGTATGCTTGAGGGTGCACCCGACAGTTCGCGGGTTCCGCCAGTTGTCGTAAAATGCGTGTAAAGGGGCGGAGACTGTGCAAACTTTTTGCCGAGCTTGGCGTAGAGTTTGCGAAAGTTGGTATTTATAAAGTCTGATCTGTTTTTCCGAGACTGAATGCTAGATTGTTAATGCTTGTCGGGAAAGTAAGTCCTAGTGAAATTAGAAAGACTGCAATTTGTGCGTTGGGTATTCCTACTAGAATATGTCTATCAAATTATAGAAGGAAATCAGGGCAATATGCTTTGTAACATGAAAACGAATGAATATCCAAAAGCTTTTTAAAAATGTGAATCCTACGAATAATTCAAATTTAAATGAGCAGAACTTTGGGAAAAAAGGATGAAATTTACACTTTTCTCAATTATCTTCGAAAGCTAGTGCAAGATAAATGATAGTTAACTTGTGTGTGCTCAGGCTTGACAGAGCGAAAGCACACGCACATTGCGAATACAAACACAGTTGTCTATAGAACAGTCGTTGTTGGGAAAAGTTGAAGAGATTCGATGAGGAGAAGCGTAAAATGAAGGAAAAGTAAGATTAGAGTGATGGATTCCCATCGCAGTGCCCGAGTAGCATCTCTCTGGGGAAAGGAATTTAGAAACCTTTAAAAAGTGATGAATGTTTGGGGGACCTTGAAAAACATATTTTGCCCCCTTCAAATCCTCTTATAACTTTATTTGTTGAAGTAAGTTTGCACACATTTTTCGATACAATTACTTTCATCGACTCACGGAACAAGGTTTTCCTGATCGCGATGCCGCTACGGATTGTGATAAGCAGAAAAACTAGACCAAAGTGCACCATGTCACTCATTTGCTCGCTTATTCTCAAGCAACAACATCTGGAACGTGCAAGAACAAATAAAGACCACAAAAAGTGGAGACGTTGAAAGAGAATACTCAAGAGAGAGTGGAATACGTTAACAAATTCTTTGGAATTGGCAGCGAATGAACTAATGAAGTTTTGGACAGATTTCGAGAAGGATTTCATTACTATGACACGAATTCATTCATTTGATTGATTCGAGTCTCGTATGGGTGCATAATCAAAAAAAACAATGGAGGTAATCTACCAGAAATAAAAACTATTTGAAAACGAGTGTAGAGGTCGAAGAACACTCCAACTGAGTCTCGAAACAAAAAGAGAGAAAGGAGCTTGAAAGAAAATAGAGGAAAATCTATTATTTTCATAAAGCGAGAGTGCAATTGATGATGTGAACGGAGTTTGCGGGAAAAATGAGTATCCGGAATGCAAAATGTTGTATGGAGCGGCAGCAAGAATTGCATTACGGCTCCAGAAGCTGGCTGAATGAGAGGGACAGCAGTCATGTAGCATTAGTTAATCCCCTCAACACGATCTAGGATCACATCCATCACAAAGATACTATCACACAATACTCAAAGTTATCTCCGGTTATGAGTATAATCACGAACACAGGTCCTCCTGTTGAGATTTCTCCCACACTAATTAAGTTTTGAAAACAAGTTCACGTGGACTTATCTAACTTGATACTGTGCTCACCTACATGAGGCTCAGAGAGGCTTACTCAATGTTCTTTTTGAACATCGTATCAGTATCAGTAACTTCATTGGAAAGACAACATGGTCCCCGATTCGCTTTTAAATTTCACACATCGATATCCGTCCGCAGATACATCTGCCCCCGCAGTAGAAAGGGATGTTGTTGTGCACATCTTTGAGTGCCGGTGTGTAATGCCGTCTATCTCTTCTTCTCCTTCCATCTTGCACATCAGAGTATCAGCCGGCTCTTCTATTCTCTCACAATCATGTTTCTCGAACGTTTCTGTTGTTTCATTTGTCTAGTAGACGATTTCAGATGACCATATCTCCTCAACCGAATCACCAACAACACTTTGAAAGTTATAACTGGACTACTGAAAGTCGCAGTAGCCAGCAAAGAACGCTTACCCCGTCGCAACACGGGGAAGCACGACTTTCGTCTATTCCTGATCCTGTAGAGCGGCAGGTGGCCCGATGGCGTAGTGAGAGTCGGAACTCGAACAAAGACAAGGTCTTCCGCAACGATGAGGAGTTCAGTCAACGTTTGTGATTCTCAGTGACTTTCCAGAAACCGTTCATATTCGTTACAGAAGGCGAAATCGTGAGTGGTACACTAACTGCATTAAAAAACGATGTAGAGCAAACGACTGAGTTGATTCGTCGAAAGCAGGAGCAAATGGTTTGAACTGTGTATGATATTCCAACGATGTTTCTTGAAACAGAGAATGGAACGTCGGCAGTTTCAAACAGAGATGGAAGTTAATGGAAGAATCTCAATCGATCCAACTGATGATTGGCTTGCAGCCAGGCTGAAAGCTGTGAGCTCAGATGACATGAATCGTCAGTTAACAAAGCTGAAAGAAGACCAAAGTGGATAAATTTTTCTGTATTTAATTCAAGTTAATTACGTTCTAGGACAGAATGCAGTCACCGATACGCTTGCCGCTTTGGTGTACGATGTGAATGCCACTACTGAAGTCTTGCGACGCGCTTCTCGAGGCCGTGATAAAGAAGATGGGAGCAGACGGAGAAAAGAAGAAATTGAGTACACACTCAGACTGACTCCAGCACCTGAAGAACAAGTCCCACAGAGGGTTAAGTCTCGTAAGTGAGATGTGTTTTTTCAAACAGTTCGTGCGATTTTCAGCAGAGGATGATCATGTCGAAGTGGATGACTTCTCTAGAGAATATGGCGTGCAATTGTCAGAGGAAACTGACAGCTTGCGACGTCGCCGAGCTAGAAGCACGACTCCACGTCGAACGCTTCATATCTCTGGTTCCCCGCCACCACCAGCTGCTGCCGTCTGTGCTTACTGCAGCGAGGAAATTGATGGACCAATCCTGACAGCTCTGGCACCTAACTCGGAAAGAGCGCAGAAGTTCCACACCTACCATTTTATGTGCACATACTGCCAGAAAGCCCTCAACATGCACGGAACTTTCCGTGAACACGATCGCAAACCGTATTGCCATGACTGCTTTTATAAGCTCTACAATGGTCTTCAGTATGCTCCAGATGACCACCAGGCTACAATCGAGAAACTGATTTAGCTTTCTATGTATTCGTTGTGTGTCTCTTTTCTTTCATTTCAAATTTCAAAATTCTCTATTCAATAAACGTCATAAGAGTGCACATCTCGTTTCCATGGAAACAGGGCATACCCATCGAGTGAGAGGGCCGTAGTTTGGTCGTTATTCCAACTTTTCATCTGTTATCGAACAATGGCAAAAGTTGATAATCCAAATCAGAGCAAATGGACTGCTCCGGTAATGATGAAAGGTTGCGAGATTCACTGTCCTTCCACTTGTGTCGAACTGGGCCCTCTGTTTACCGATGGTGACTCGAAATTAATAGTTGCCCACGGAGGGCAAAGAGGACTGAATATGAAGCTTAAAGTGTTCCAAGGAATTGAACCTCACTCAGAGAGTTCACTTGCTGATATGCCGACCGCGATCGTACACTTCGTAAACGAACTGGTAAGTTGTAAAATTTCAAGCAAACCTGAAATATATTTCAGTCTTCGATCCCATCTGTCGCCGTTGCTGCTGGCCCGTCTCTTCTCATTTATAAGAATTTGAAACCATTCTACAAGTTTACTGTGCCTAGCTCTCCCATAAATCAAACAGAAGCAGAAGCATGGAAGGCTGTAGTTTCAAACCATATCACTCCCGACATTCTTCATGCAGTTCTAGAAAAGTTATCTAACGATTTATCTTTCTCAAAATTAACACCAATGTCTCAAACTTTCATAATTTCCGAGAAGGAAGACAGAGTGACACTGATTGATAGATTTGGGACCAAAATTGGGAACTCAGTAAGAAAGGAACGTCTCAAGATTTTTATCAATGTTTTATCCAGGCAACAATCACATGCATATCAAAAATGATCAAGTCAACTGCTGAAAACATCGACGTTATCGTAGTTGGAACGGAGCACTGTGATCTATATGTGATAGATAGTCAAGCATTCACGATTCTCGCGACTGTCAAGCTACAATCAGTGCCTGTGTCAATTTGTACATACGGTTTTCTATTTTGTGAATAATGTTGCACGTTCCAATTTTTCAGGAACATTTGATGTAGACTATCGCGTTTTCGTGCAGACAAGAGATTCCCTTATTTTTAGTGTCAAACGCGGTGATAGTGAACACAAGGCAATAATCGTTTCTCAGAGTATGATCACATCAATGACACTAATGAACAAGATTGTATTTATATCAAAAAGGACTGAGAGCATAATTCATTGCAGATAATCTATTCCACAGCAGAAAATCTTATAAGTTTCAACACCTTCAGAGGAAAAAAAATTAACACTGTCAAATGCAAATCAAAAGTTTGTGTTCTCACTTTGTAACTCATTTTGACAAAATGAAACTGAAAGTTTAGGTCAGAATGCTTGAACCATTTTACTACACTCATAAGCAATTATCTGGAGTTTTCGCTATGTTCGAAAAAGAAGTGAGAATGTATAACGAAACACATCTTCTGGATGTGCTCAAGTTTGAAAAACCGTTATCGTGGATTAAGTTCGGATGCTATGGAAGGGAAGATAGCACCTTGATCACTTGCTTCAAAGGTGAGTTTTACAGCAGCTTAGCTGAACCAACTTCGAATTTCAGATGGGACGATTGCCATTCAAATTTTTCGAAGAACCGCCAATTTCAACTCGAGAACTGAAGTCAATCACGTTCCTCCAGCACATGCTCTGAAGTTGCAGATTCCCAAGAAAACGAAAATCTTTATTGATCAAACACATCGGGAGTTAGAGTATGCGAACAAAATCCATCAGGTTTGTAGAACTACTGAGACCATGTTAACTTGATTTACGAACAGACGTACCAAAAAGAGTTGTTCAATTTACGTTTCAAAGTTGCTGAAGTTTACCAACAACTAACAGCAACTGCTTCTACCACCGTATCAACGACTCCGGCTCTCCCTGTTGAAATCGCCGTGGACATCAATGGATTTGGTCCAAATTTCCGAATGACTATTCACCTTCTTTCTACTAGGTACTTTTCGAAAGTTACATTTTTTATGTACATCAAATCACTTCAGTAAGCAGAACTTGTTCAACATGTACATGTCAATCATATCTGACCCCGAACTTTATGAGTTCGAAACACCAATTATGCCAGTGTCTTTTCTTGCTTCTGGTCAGTCATATTCCTACACAACTTTACTGGTTTGCAAAGATCCCGAGAAGGTAGAATTCGACTCCTTGCTCAGGAGATGAACAGGAGCCACGGATAAATTTCTGTAACAAAATGCTATTTAGGCCGCATCATGTGAGATTCGAGCTCTATTGATTCACGCCAAAAGAGCGACTCCAATAGTTACTGCCGTGATAAAGATGCCATTAAGCGAATTCCCTCTTGACTGATGAATCCTAGTCATCAACTTTTTCATTTAGTGCAATATTTCTGTCAAAGAGATCAAATTGGTTCAAATTTTCTCAAACAATCATGTCGGCAGTGCCGACTCGCCACAATATGCGAACATCAATATAATGATCATGCCACCAATGGTGTGCTTCGTAGTTCTTATCTTCTGTAAACATTTTTCGTTCCGAGCATCGCTATAAATACTTTGCCTTTCCAACAAAACTGTTTTTCTCGACCTCAAGCTGTTTAGGTCATGATCACGGTAACAAGATGTGGTGCTGCTGACAATGTAGCTTTGATATCTCTCAATAGATCAAAAGCATTGAACGCTCTTTGTCGAGATTTGATGCAAGAGTTATCTCAAAATCTCTTGATGATTGATCAGGATCCGTCATATCATGTCATTGTGCTTACTGGTAACGAGAAGGCGTTCGCAGCAGGAGCTGATATCAAAGAAATGGCGAAGCTGGAATTCGCCGATGTGTACCAGAATGAGTATGTTCCACTCATCTGAATATCATATCAAAACCCCTGTTCAGGTACTTTTTGAATTGGGACACTTTGTCGAAAGTTTCAAAGCCGGTAATAGCTGCTGTCAATGGGTTTGCACTGGGAGGTGGCACAGAACTGGCTCTGATGTGTGACATAGTCTACGCTGGAGAAAATGCTGTATTCGGTCAGCCAGAAATAAACATCGGAACGATTCCAGGCCTTGGAGGCACACAACGTTGGCCTAGATTCACAAGCAAAACAGTTGCTATGGAGGTGTGCTGTGTCAATTAAATTATTTCAAAGATTTTAATCTCTAAATAGTATTAGATTTGTTTGACTGGTGATAGGCTGACCGCTCAAGACGCGAAGGAAGCTGGATTGGTCAGTAAAGTGTTCCCGGTTCAACAGCTGGTTCAAGAAGCGGTCATTCTAGCGGATAGAATCGCAAAAAACTCCCTCCTGACTCTTCGAACAGTAAAGGTGGGAGTTTACTTTTCAAGTCGGTTGAACCTCGACGATTCCTTTTTTCTTAGAAATCAGTATCAGCTGCTTACGAAACTTCGCTCATCCAAGGTCTTGAGATAGAGAGACAACTTTTCCAGTCTACATTTGCAACGGTAATTTTCATTCATTAATTATTGGTTTTTCACGCGGGTTCCCAGAGAGACTACGCCACAATTTGAATTGCCTACAGTAATCTGAAAAGATATACTTCGGGTTCCTCAGATGCTAAAAGTATTGCGAAGGGAAAAGCGTATCATTCCGTTCAAACTATTTTCAGAGTGATCGGCGCGAAGGAATGACAGCGTTCGTCGAGAAACGGTCGCCAGAGTGGTCTTCAAGGTGAAGACATGAATCCATTCACTCAGAAAAGAAAAATATGAAAAATAAATTAATTTTATTAACTATCCCTAATTACACTTTTTGATATTTAAAGCAAAAACATCATCACACTTCCGACTCAAAACACGTTGTTGATCACAGTAATACGACTACAAGTATAACAAATCAATGATTATGTCCACTTTCATGATGGTGGGAATGCCCGTGTTTGTTCTCTGATATGACAGTTCCACGTGCGACCTGAATGCAGATCAAATGTTTAGTTGAACCAGTGTGAACTCTTACCGCGTGGCCAAACTTGTACCCAGGACAAAGTTGTTGAATTTTTTGTGTGAAGGAGTTCTTCTCCACTTGAACACTTGAATGTGTTGCTCCGGTCTTTTTCAAAATATTGGCAACATGATGCCTTATCATTTGTGCGTTAGCTTCTTCTTTCACTTGAACATGGATACTGGCTACATTGATGTCGGACTTCAGTTGCCACATGTGAGAATTCGTGTATGACTCTACATGCTCAATCTGAAAGTTGACAGGAGTTTTTCAATGTTAAACTGAGAGACGGGTCTAGACGAACCTGTAGAATTTCTCCTACATGATATTCGAATTCCTCTTCTTCCGGAATATCTTGCAGAAGAGTACTGATCGAAGAAACAAGAAGGGGATATACACTTCCGATAATCAACAAGGAGAGGATGAGAGAGCACAGCGGGTCCACCCACACCCATCCGAACCATTGAATCAGAAGCGTTGATATGATGACGAAAACGGATCCCAATGTATCCGCAAGAACGTGCAAAAACACTCCTGTCAATGAAAAACTTTCTCAAAACTTAATAAGCCTGAATTACCTTGCATGTTGGCATTTCCATGAGAATGTCCGTGTGAATGAGATCCTCCACCGTGTGAATGTCCATGACTAGATCCTCCGTGAGAGTGACCATGTTCGCCTAACGAGTACATGCCAAAAAGATTGACTAGTAGACCTGACACGGCGACGAAAAGCAAACGATCAGTGTTGATGTTCGGAGGGTCAAATAATCTTTCTAGTGCTTCTATCAAGATGAAAAGAGCAATGACGCAAAGGAAAAGGGCATTGATGAATCCGGACAGAACCTGAAATAATTTTTTTTTTCAAAGAAACTTGAGGAATGACCTTTGGGAATGACTATGAAAATTCAAAATACCTACCTCAACTCTTCCGAAACCGAAAGTAAAGTGGCGGGACGGTGGCCACCTTGCCATAACGGAAGCAACCAGTCCCATCACCAATGCACTGCAGTCGAAAAGCATGTGGAAACCATCAGATATTAGACCGAGACTGTTAGTCCAGAATCCATACAAGAATTCTACGCCACAGAAACCAACGTTGACTAACAGGAACCAAAATATCCGTCTTGAGTCGTTATTCAGTAGGATTTCATTCAAAGTTTCCTAAAAATGTGAGATGACGGATACAAAACTTTTATATCCATACCTTTATGAAAATCATTAACGATTTTGATGTCTTCTGGAGGAAAGCTTCTCCGTACGTGAAAAGAGGAAGCCCCGTGTTTGAGATGCCAACAAAGTGTCCTCCGCGATGTTTCGGTTGATTGGAGCTCGTCAGGGAGATAGATGCTTCATTTTAAACTATTTTCTTGCCATGTTTAATTTTTCTTACCAAGTACAAAGCATATTACTGTAATTGCAACTCCACCAGTAAGAGCATGGTCCCCCAACGTTCCATGTCCATACCACAAATAAGCCAATCCGAATGCACACAAGAACATAGTAATGGAAGACCATCGCGCAGCGGCCATAACTGGATCGGCAACATGCTGAAAAGTAAGGAGAGTAAATACGACAATGCTGATTTTTTACGAACCTGGAAACAAACGCTTTCAGCATAGAAATCGAGTACGAAAACAAATACAGCTATGACTGAAACGAGAGTGAAATACTCGAACCAGCCAATAGATGGAGCAGGAAGGGCGGATAGTGTGTAAGCCAGAACTGCAAGTGGTGTGAGGCAGACAGCACTTCCAGCCTTGAAAAAAAATTGGAACATGATCAATGTTCTGATGAAACGTACAGTAACCAGTGTGTGCAACCGTTTGGCACCACCAACTTCAACAGATAAATGTCGGAATGATGATTCATAAACAGTACGTAGGATCAGCGAAATCAATAGGATACACAGACCGCCTTTGTGGTCAGCCATACCGAACAAATCTGAAAATATGTTGTACAAATGCATTTGTTATTGAAAATTACTGATTAAATGATAGAATAAATGATTCAGTCCGCTGTGGTGAGCATGAGTAGTATCTGAAATTTTACGCTTTCAGTCTATTGAAAGAATTTAACAAACTATGTGGTTCTTCTATGCTTCCATCTTTGTCCATTAGGAACAAGGCCACAAAGCCAATAATCAGCAAGAAGAAGCCTCTTGTTTTTGAAGGCGTTGAAGATGCACCTCCCTTGAAGAACGATATCAGTGCCGACAGCAAAACAGTAGAACTCAGTTCATACACAAGAACACTTCTGGAAGAAACAAGATCAAATCTCAGTGTCCGTGGTTTAGCTACCGTAAAGGTCCACAAAGAGTAATTCCGTAGAACCAAAGAATTTCAATCAAGCTGTTTAGTAGTGATAGCTTCACAACTCTAGATAGGAGAGCTTTCTTCAGTGTCTTTCCAGCCGATAGAGGTTTTTGAAGTGGGAAGAGTATTCCAGTGCATCTTTAATGAGCAGTTTTTGTGATCAAACGAGTCGAAGTCAAACATTACTTACATCAGTTTACAGAGCCACAGTAAGTTCACAATGTGAGCGCTTTTCGCAAGGGTGTCTACAAAGAATATTCCTATACATCTCAAAATTTTCGTGAGCACGAGCACGAAAAAGTACGATGCTGATCTGGAAAAATCACATTGTATTTCGATAATGAAACTTTTTTTGTTACCTGGGAGACTGGGTTGGGGTGAAGGCTCGATCATCTTTTTTGACAAAGTCGTGAGCTAGCATTTTCGAGATATAAAGTTTTTGAAAAAATTTTCAAACACTAATATCAACCGTCATAATCAATTAAGAAATATTTGACAATTAGTTTGCGGTTTGATGGAAATAGTTCCAAAATTTAAAAGTGTGCATTGAAAGGATGCGGTGTTTGCAGAAATACGTCTAATTTGCCGCAACCTCCGATGGGATTCTGGACCGTAGTGCTTCTTGTTAGTAAACAAGTTGTTACACGTTACTCAAAGAAACTCAACAGCGGAACTATTTACAATCTATAACCTGGACTAGGCTGAATTTTAATGCTTTTCAATATAGCTTGAGTGACAAAGATACAATGAAACTCCTACTCAAAACATCTGTACTGTTATTTTTCTGTATATCAATTTGCCAATTAGAAAAAGTTGATGACTCGATTCACTATTACATTTCCTTCACCAAAGATGCGACTGTGATAGCAAATGCACCCTCGTTGGAAAGTGAGGGCGAAACGAAATCCGAAGATCTTGTTAGGATTATGTCTAAAAATAACGAACGCTTCGTCTGCAAGTTGCCATCGATTGAACTAGAAGAGAAGAAAGTGACTCAATACACTGGACCGTCAGCTAAGCAGCTGCTAGAAACGCAACTTTATAAAGACAAAATGTGCTCATACCTCATTGATGTCTACTGGACCTACGAAGTCGGTGGCTCTCTCAAGTCTACTTCACAGAACGGCCTTTTTCCAGGTATGCCATGGACGCTATGTAGTTCAGTATCATGAGGATAAGATAATGAGTGGACAAATATCAAGAACGGAATTTTATCTTGGAAACTTCGATGTTCTATCAGTTGATCAAAAGCTCAAACCTCAAACTCGCCGAATAGAAAATGAAGACTACCCGTATTACTCTGTGGTTTACAATCACGGAACTACCTGTGATGTCACTGGGAAGCCAAGAACGACAGAAGTAGTCTACATCTGTGTAGAGAAAGTACAGCACAAGATTCTTTCAGTAACAGAGATCTCTTCGTGCCATTATGAGGTAAAATAGACGTATTCGTTTGAATTTGTTCTTACGCTGCTTCCAGGTTGTCATCATGACGGACTTACTGTGCTCAAACGTTGAATATCAACTCTCTGAGAAGAAAGATCATCAAATTCTCTGCTGGAATGAAGCCACTGAAAATAGTAACGATGCCAAGCCAAAAACTCTTCAGAGACTCGATGATTTTCACGATTCCACTTTCAAACGGTATGTCTTACGGTATGTCCTCTTTTCGAACTGCTAGTGTTCTCAGAGAATATACTGCAACTGAAAGTGTGCCCGAACCAGATGAAGCTGGAAGTGTGATTGATGCAAAAGCGTTTGAGAAACTCAGAGATGCTCGACAGTACGGTTTCATTTTGAGTGGAGAGAAAAAGTAATACTGTAATAGAACAATAATAAGCAAAGTAAATTATTGAGTTCAGATTCGAAGCCAGAGAGTCCTTGGCCAACAATCCTACTGTAGTTCACCATACAGTCAATCGAATCCTCACGGGAGAAGACTGCATCGTTGGTGGTGTTGGCTGGTGGAAATATGAGTTCTGCTATGGAAAGCACGTAGTTCAATTCCACGAGGATTCTAATGGACATCGTGATGATATCTTACTAGGATATTTTGATGAGAAAATTCATAGAGAATGGGTCAGTCAAGACGACCAGTCAAGAGGTCCTCTGAAGGTATACGGTCAGCTTTCTGAAAGTGCAATTGTGATAAGTTCCAGGGTAACAACTATATCACGCAGGTGACTCATTTGTACGCAAAAGGGGATATCTGCGATGAGACCAGTGCACACAGGTATATTTACTGTCGGTGTTACTGAAACGTTTAATATTCCAGGGATGTTGAAGTGAGATTGCGATGTGCCACGGCTGACCACAGTGCTTTAGCATTTTCAATGCAACTGACAGAACCAAATACTTGTCAGTATGTCCTTGTTATAGACAGTGAGAGGTAAGTAAGGGGAATCTTCTGAGTTATGGCAATAGCATCTCGGGGAAAAACAATGCAGACTCTGTACCAACTTTCGCAAACTCTCTGCTGAGCTCGGCAGAAAGTTTGCAAAAGCTCTGCCCCTTTACACACATTTTACGATAACTGGCGGAACCCGCGAACTGTCGGGTGCAGTTTTGGGTATGCTTGAAGGTGCACCCGACAGTTTGCGGGTTACGCCAGTTATCGTAAAATGCGTGTAAAGGGGCGGAGACTGTGCAAACTTTTTGCCGAGTTTGGCGGAGAGTTTGCGAAAGTTGGTACAAAGTCTGCATAGTTTTTCCGAGATACCCGTAGTAAGCTTCATTATTTTTAGGTTCTGTGAGCCTCTCCAATACGCTGATGAATTTGGGCTGATTCACCTCATTCAAACACAAAAAACTTCTCTAACTTCGAATCAGGAGTCCGATGTTCAGAAAGAAGGACTGAACTTGGATGACAGAAATGATCACACGGAACTATGAATTATAAAACGGAATTATTGTAGATACTGGTATCTTTTTGACAACTGTGATTAACCTTAAAGTCTTTTCAAGAATAAAATTCAATTTGATTTTTCTCTAGAAACACTGTCGATCTGAAGATTTTTTATTTAGGAAAAAAAATGAGTTCATTTTTACAAACTTCTGGTAGTAGATAGGGACCCTGGAATGTCTTCAATATTTGAATTCATTCAAATGAGGATGATCTAGAACTGCTCGCTCCCCAGAGAAAATAAATTTATCACTCCCATTTCTCTTCCTTGCTTCGCCATGGGAAATATTGTGGAAAGGCGCCGAGACGCTGACAAATATATGACAGCAGCTCTCTGAGCAGTCAATCGAGCAGTAGCCTCCCCCGTACACACTTGAAAGCAGCGAGCTGGAGGAAAAGAAGGATAGGAAGGCGCCGCGCCTTTCCGATAGATAATTCTCTCCTCTTCTACTCAAGAGAAAGAAGAGAGCAGCACAGAAGACGAAACGGAGAAAGAGAGACAAAACGAGAACGAGAGTCCACTGCTTCCAAACCAATGCTTTTTCCCCCAATTTGCCGGGTCCTAGCGTCCAGCAACCCTCTTCCATGAATAAACTACATGCTCTTCCCCTTGCACTTTCATTCCTTTTCCCTCGAGTCTTGAAGCTTCTTTCTTAGACTCGTAGACGCCCATAAAGCATATTGCTCCCCGCGTTTTTCTTCTTGAAACTTTATGAAATTTTGATATTCGGAGTTTTGAGATCAAGTTTTCTACATGGCACCTCTCAAAGTTTATGTTGCGAGTGCTACTGCGAATCCGGAGGTAGGTCATCCCCAGGAAAAGAACACTGGATCATTAATCTTCAGACCAAGTACCGAGTTCAACGAACCCTCATGATACTAGACGGATTAGGAATACCTTTTGATTCGATAGACATCACAAAGCCGGAGCATGCAGAAGCAAGACGCTTTATGCGAGATAACGCGTCCAAAAAAGAAGCTAATGGGAGCGTTCTTCCTCCTCAGTTTTTTTACAATGACGAGTATCTTGGAGTAAGATTTGTTTTCTTGATAAGAACTAACCATTGGTCTTCAGGATTACGAAGACTTTGACGTGTCTGTAGAAGAGGACACGATCACCTCATTTTTGCGATTGTTACCGGATGCAATTGTGAGTTGTTTGACATCAGATTTCTGTTGGAATTTTAGAGAAAAAAAATGGTAGTTCATCTTTGCAGGGAAACCGCATTCGTGTGAATGATGCTAACAAGTGTGTTGCTGCTCTATTCACCAAGTCCTCCAATAACAGTGGTACTAACATTCTTACTTTTTAATCCTAACTCCAAAGACTTTAAGTCCTCAGTCTTACAAGTCTTCACTCTTTCAACTTTCAGGAGTCAAGTGTAACAACTAACGGCTTAGACGCACAGGAGAAGGACGTGACGGGAACAACCGACAAAACATCGAAGGAAAATGATGCAACAGATGAAGAGGAGGATGAAGAGTGGGATGAAGATGAAGAGGAAGACGAAGACGAAGAAGAAAACGAAGATGAAGAGAAAGAGGTGGACAAAAAAGTTACTTCACAGACTGAAAGTCAGGAGGAATCAAAGGGTTCTGAAAAGGCTCAAGACTCTGAAGAAAAACAGTCCGACACGAACCCTATAAAAGAAGAAATTGAAGATGAAGAACTGGAAGGGGAAGACGAAGAGTGGGACGAGGAAGAAGAGGAAGAGGAAACGTAAAACAAGCAGGCTCCTTGAATCGGGTTTTCGTTACGTTCTATATCACGAACTTTTGTTATATTTCACGGTCCTTTCTGGCTCTCTTCATTTCTGACACACATTCATTATATAAAATTTCACTAGAGGCCACGCTAGGAACTTATTGCCAAACACTCTCCTGTGACGTTTTTGCTTTGAATGAATGCTTTTCAACAATATCCTACACTTGAATCTTGATTTGAGTGGACACAGCAGGCTAACTTTCTCATTTGAAAAACTCTGCAAAGCAAAATGTTCCTTTTGGAAACTCTGGAAACGAATATGAAGCGAAAATTGTCTTATTCCGGAATCTCGCTAATCAATATCAAGGGTTTGGATGAAATGATGGCACTACTGGTTCCTGCGAAGATGATGACTGTGGTGTCTGTGCCTTTTTCTTCGGTACAATGTTCGTCTCCGTTCATCCCAGAGCCCTATCCACTTTCCGAGTTCTTCTTCGTTCAAATTGCGCCATTGTATATTCAGTTCGATTTGCTCATAAGTCATTTCCATTTTCATTTGACTATCTTCTTCAAACTGCAACTTTTTGAGTGGGAATCGAAAAGTGTGTGTGTGTTTTGCCTACCTTCTGACTTTTCAGAAACTCTTTCAGTTCTTCCAGCTCACGTCTGGTGCTGATCGGCTCTGCTAAGCACTTCACACAGCTAGCCATCAGTGTAGACCCTTTTCCCATTCTGAGAACCAAAACTGTTTTCAATATAGAAAATAGATATACGTTATGTAAAACTCCAGAAAATGGTTTTTGAAAAACTTCCATGCTGCATTCCTGCCAACTTGGTTCAAGGCAAATCCAGAGAAAACTCTGGGGATTAGATTTGGCTTGATCTTCCCGTCTAGGCAGTACTTCAGGATTCTGAAAGCAACAAAAACATTTTGATGGAATTAGAGATATCTACAAACTTATTTATGAGTGTGATGTCACGAGTGGATGTAAGAGCTCCGATGATATTATTCTTCTCAGATGGACTTACTGCTGTCTTGTATGCCGCCCAAATCTGAAATTCACGGCAATTCTTTCAGTGGAGAAGAGAACCTCACTCGATTCCAGGCCGTTGTTCCACCCTGCTTGATGCCTTCCAGCAACGCAATAAGATGGTGCTCGGGGTTCCTAGAAGCGACCGGTCATACCTCTTTGAGAGAACCTCGCCTACCGTATACTGCTACTGATCCATTTCAAATATCTCTGATAAGCTTGTTTAGTGCAATCTTTGATTCTCAAACGGCATGCCACTCCAAAAACTTCGACCTGTACAGTCACATCTGACTTTCTGATAAACTTTTCAAAATGTAACCTGTAGTTTTTTCTGGTTTGGTGTTGAAACCTTCTCGTTCCAGTCCAAAGATTCATATAATCTCATTATCAAACTTCTCTGAAAGTCTTGAAACAAATCCAGATAGTCAGATTCTTCAATCAACGATTCAATGATACGCAGTTGTTTGCTAATAATCGACCATGTCATTTTATCATCCTCCTCTGGAAATAAGAAGTGGAACTGTCCATCGGGATGATCTTACTTTCAGCATACTGTATCATATCAAAATAGGTGCTGATATTCAGGAGAGACGTCCTTGAGAGATCATATGCGTCAACTAACAGCATTGACCTGTCAACTGATGAGATCAGCTGGAATTGTTGCAATATCAATCACATCTCATTAAAAAACACCCACACTATGGTTATCGGATAGCTGCTTGATCAATTCTTCGTACATCTTGTTGTCGTAGAGAACTTTGAAATAACCAAACCCTCCAGTGTTGAGGATCATCCAATTGCTTGAAGTAACTTCCCAACTCACTAAAATATAACGTAAGGATGTGATTTTTTGGGTTAGGAACCATTCGCTTCGTTTGCATTGAACCAATGTAGTTTTTTCGTAGTATCCTGATTTGTCCTGAAAGACTGTATGTACAAGTGTCACCCGACAATTTGAAATACTTGTAATTTATTGGAATGGGCCATCGTTGCTCTCCTTTCTTCTTCTCTACATTCTCTCCTTCAATAAATACAAATCTACTCTGATTGTACACTTCGATTCTATTTTCGTTCTTTTCAACAATAATCAAGGGATATCCGACTTGGGTGGTATAAGCTTTGGCTAAGTCGGGTATGGAAACTCTTCCTTGAAGGTTTGAATGCTGAATTGATGAAAATTGCAGGATAGACTCCTAACCATAATACCTTTTCCACAATTTTCCACAAGTCAACCCCTCTTGCATTATCATACGCATACTTGTTCAGGTACTCTATCAATGCCGCCTGGAAGTTCTTTTGGCCTGCCATCTCCGCAATCATATGGATGATCGCAGCTGCTTTGTGATAGTTGATAGCATCAAAAAGGTTCAATAAACTGTCATCGTCATCAGATTCAATTGCTCTTGAACTCAAAAATCCGTCAGGCTCCTGACTGAAAGCTAGGTTCTCAGCATAGAATCTTGACATCTGAAGATTTAAATGAAACAACATAATCTGGTTCTACCCACAATGTTCCATTCCGGGAAGAGCTCATCCACACATTTGTATTCCATGTAGTTGGCAAACCCTTCATTCAAAAACAGTTCGTTCCACCAATCCATCGTCACTAAGTTTCCAAACCACTGATGAGCGATTTCATGACAAATTATAAGAGCGATGTGCTCTTTTGCGGCTACGCTAGCTTTCTCTTCATTGAAGAGCAATGCTGAATCTCTGAAAGTCACAAGACCCCAGTTTTCCATGGCTCCCTCGCTGAAATCGTCCAAGGCAAGCAAATCTGAAACGTTTCCCATCAGACTGCTTGAAAAAGGTATAAATTACCTATTTTGTCTAGAGGATAGCTGATATTGAAGTAATGTTCAAAAAACTCGAGTGCTCTGATTGTGGTGTTCAAACCGAATTCTGATTGTCCTTCAAGCATGTCTCTGGGAGCATACAGTCGCACTTCGATAGATTTTGTCGTGTTCTTGGTGAAGCGTTTCACATAATTGTATCCGTCTAGAACGGCCACAGCGAGAAGGTACGTTGACATTTTCACCGATTTCTCAAACTCATCAATTATCAGTCCATTCTGGTACTCTCTTGAAACGAGCAAGTTCATGTTACTTCTGGCGATTTGATTGGGTTTTCTACAATCGTTGTCATTACCTAACACGGCAATATTAACCCCTCACCGAATGATGGAGACTTGAAAACGGGATTTGAAGTTGGGTTCATCAAAACAGGGTAGCATTTTCCGAGCGAATGTTGGTTCGAACTGTGTGGCAGCGGATCGTCTGTAAACTGTTCGAATAACAAAAACGGTTGAATGAGGTTCAACGCACGTTTTGTCACCATCTGTATTGACATGGGTGCTCAAATAAAGACCTTGCAGATCTGACTTCATCTGAAAAATAAGTTTGATATCAGTAAAATGATGATATCAGTCAAATGTTCACTTGGATTCTGTAATTGATGATGATCTCGACATTCTCCCCTGTTTTAATCGTTTTTGGAAGTTTCCATGCCCATTGAGTCATCACTTCGCATTTGACCTGAACTTCTCATCCGATTAGGCAGTACTTATTAGAATCACTCACAAAATCCGAATCTAGCTCAGCTCCTTTTCGTATAACTGTGTAATTTACCATCTCTAAGTTTTCGGCATTCAGAATTAGACTCTTTGTGTTGACCAAAATCTGCAAGTGAACTTACATAGCGGTGGCTCGAATTTTCCTGATACCTTGATTCTGATAACTACTTTAGCTTCGACAACCCCAGTTTTCAAATCGGGTTGAAGTGTGAGCTCGTATTCAGTTGGGATCACTGTCCGCGGAAGACGAGAAGAGTACCAAGGCATGTCGGAACACTAAAAACATGATTAATAGTAGAATATCTGTGGGTTTAATACCTCTTTGTTTCCTATCACAAACTTCTCATCAAGTTCATCTTCTTCTTTTTCAGCATTTGGTGTTGTTTCATTAGCTGTCTTCTCAATACGTTTCTTCTTCTTCTTTTTCGGTTTTTCTTCTTCGGAACTAGCTGCACTTGAGCTTGACGACTGCTCATGTGGGATCGTCACGACTTCCTCTAAATGTTCGTCTTGATCATCATTTTCAGGTCCATCAGTCTCTGTCTCTAGACTGCTACCACTTGTGTCAGAACTTTCATCGCTAATTTTGATAAGAGTAGAAGTACTGTTGCTATCACTTTCCGAGTCACGAAGGAAGGAAAGTTGGAACAGTGGTTCACTATCAGATGGGAATATTGTGGCATGGAGGAATGCACCAACTGATAGTCCCAAGCAGAACATCAAAACACCGAACGTGACGGCAATGCAAACTCTTCTCTTCGAGCTTGAGGCTCTTTGGCGATAGCCATGACTTGGTGTCCAGACAGCTGCAGAAAAACAATCACAGTAGCCTGCCAGTAGGTTTGGAACAAATAAGTTAAGTAGAAATCAAAAAGTAATACACTTACTTAATCCATCATGCGTATCTCCTTCTTCGTACAGTATCTTGGCGCTAGGAGTGAGAGGAGGAGAAGACGGCATTTTTTGTTCACATTGACAAACTTCTTGTTCTCCTAAAAAACTCAAGTTCTCCAAGTATTCCAACTCGTAGACTGAAGGATCAAACGACGATAAACACGATGAAAGCTTACAGAAAAGTATACTAGAAAACAGCTGTTCGCGATATTCATGACGAAGAAATGTAAACAAGCCAATTTTCGAAGATTTTTCGAAAAAATTGTTCAGAATCATAAAAAGGAGTCAAAAACTCAAAAAGCTTCCGAGCGAGAATAACCTTTTCTTTGGCTCTTTTCTTTTTTTTTCACTGTTTGAGTTCACTCGCTAAGCAAAATGAAACACAAACTTTCCTAATTCTGTTGTTAAATAGACAAATATTCGCAAAAGATTCTATCGTAGAACATGGCAACGAGACTGCTTAGGTCTGACATACAGTATATGGAAGAAGAGAAGTGTGCTCGCAAAGCTCTGAGGATATGATCACATCCCTCAGGCCTGAGCTCAGGTTCACATGAACACTTGTGGACTTTTCTCTAGCATTTCAACCCAAGGTTTTCTTATTCATTTGATGTTTGCCAATCATCTTTTTGTTTGAAATGGAGTCGAGTTACTCTCACAACTCGGATCATGCCGATCCTACACATTTTCGGGTACAGTAACCAGTTCAGCGTCAAGAGTCAACAAAAAGTTTATTCCGAGTCTGGAAACCCAGAAATCCAAATTTGAGCGAGAAAGAGGAAACATTAGGTATGTGCACATTAGCTTGACCCGTAGTATTTCAATAATCATTAGAATGGCACCCAGGAAAATACTTCTAGAAATTGAGACTAGCTTCCTTGTACTCAGATGAATCCAGATTGAACAGGTCTTCGAGCCTCCATTGCAACGTCTCGAATGTTGGTCTCTTTTCAGGATCACTACGCCAGCATTGTTGCATGATCTCATACAAAGCAGGGGGGCATCCTGGAGGGCATGGCATACGGTAGCCTTGATCCACTTGCTGCAGAACTTCTGCGTTAGTCATCCCTGGAAAAAGAAGATAACAATAAAATTGAACCAACTACTGTTTCACCTGGGTACGGAAGTCTTCCAAAAGTGACAATTTCAGTGAGGAGAATTCCAAAGCTCCATACGTCCGACTTTGTAGTGAACCTATTGTAGTTAGCCGCTTCTGGCGCAGTCCACTTGATAGGGAACCTTGCTCCTGTTCTTGCTTCATATTCATTTTCTTTCATCAGGATCCTAGCTAATCCAAAATCTGCAATTTTCACAGATAGAAGATTGTTGATCAGGATGTTTCGAGCGGCGAGGTCTCTGTGGATGAAGTTGTGCTCTTCTAGGTAAGCCATTCCAGCAGCCACCTAAACAGATTGTGGTGTCCCTTTTCTTCGAAAATGATACTCACCTGTGCTGCAATCTCTACCAATTGCGGAATTTGGCATGTTCGCCCCTTTCTTTGTAGGAAAGTAAGCAAATTCTCCTGCATCAGTTCGGTGATGATCAAAATAGGCTCGTCTCGTGTACAAACAGCTAGCAGGGACAACAGTTTCGGATGCCTAATACCTCATGTTGTCGTCAATATCATCAAAATGTTTCATTTACCTGAACTTCTTCATAATCTGCGCTTCTGCCAAGAAGTCTGTGGGATCTGCCGTTCCTGCTTTCAGTTTCTTCACTGCTACCGGAACGTTTGCTTTCCACCGCCCTTCCCATACCTTAAATACCATTCGCATTATTGAGTCTCATGTTTCATTGTCGTCTTGTATGTTTTTGTTGTATATCCAACCTAAACGCGCCGAAAAGCGAGCGTAGGGGGAGGATCTTTTTTCGGACATGAAAACAGACTGCGGATATAGATTACAAACACACGAAAAAATGACGACAGGTGCTCGTTTATCAACATTCATGACCGGTTTTTCATCCGCAATCACGGTGCATGTCAAAACTAAATAATGCCGTCTTCGCAAAAATAGCCTTCACGTTATTATGAGCCTTGTAAAGCGGATATCAAGGATCTTCTAGTTGAACGCAACTGAGTTACTATTGTCTTATCCGGATTATCAAATTTCCAAACAGAGCTATACCTATAGATAAAGTGCGGGTCAACTTGATTATCGTACTAAGTAATCAACGCAAATACTGAATGCATCAGTCGCTTCGCTATTGCCTATGATTCTGGTCGCGGGCATTGCAAATATATGTTTACCTCTCCAAACTGGCCAGCTCCAATTTGTCGGATGAGACGTATCGCTCGACGGTCTGCTTCCCATTGGTCATCTGAACAAATTGCATGAGAACATGTGAATGGGAACTGACGTACCATAGGTGAATGTAGTCGTCTGAGGAGCTTCTGATTTGGCACACGGCTTGCCGAGATTAACACATAGTCCATCGGCTTCTCGTTGATAGTGAGCAATGAGATCGTGGAGGGTGACAAACGGGCGTCTCCTGGCAATGAAATATCCACCATGATCAAGCTGACGGATACGATAGTGCTTCACACTGTCGCTCTCTCGTACTGTAAAGCCATTTTTTTCAGTTTATCCACTATGAATCTTTATTGGGAACTTACCTGATAAGGACAATTCGTGTTGGCGACTCTCAGAGTCTCGAACCATGAATGCGCCGTGATCATTCAAGGTGTGAAGCAAGTACTTCTCTGCATCGATTCTCCGCATTTTCCCGAAGTACCATCTATAACGCAAGCATAAGAAAATCGGGAATTAATAAGACGTACGGCTGGGATTCTATGCTTTTCTCTCGGGCGACATAGTTGGAAGGAATGTATCCTGTCTTTGCGGTACCTCTGAGTCTTGCGAACCACCAATCGCCTTGTGTATCATTCAGAATTTCGAGGATCTGTGAATAGCTCATCAGAAATTGATATTTCAAGAACACTCACATCATCTTTTTTGAAGCTGAGGTCATTGTCCGTCCGCGCATCATACTGGAATAGTGCAACGAAAGTATTATTCGAAGTGGGTGAGACGTTTTGATTCTTATCTACGGGAGGTGAAAGTGAAGAGTCTCCCGAATTTGAGTTGTCCCGATGAGGTGGTGGGAGAGTATCGTGAGGAGTTGAGGATGTGGGACGTATGACGGCTCCAGGTCGAGGGCCACCGTTGACTCCGGGATCTTCCTTGCCGATACAAGATCCCATAGGGCAGAAAGAGAGCACACACCTGCGTTCTGTTTTTGGTCGAGGGATAGCTGGGTGGACAGGAGGAAACTGTGCGGAGATGTGTGCGCAAAGTGGCCGAGGTCAGCCTGCAGTCGCCGCGCCGCCGTTTAGCAAACATTTGCGGAACGGGCGGATGAGAAAGCGTACTGATCGGAGAAACTTAGACAAACGAAAATGGCAATTTCGACAGACGCGCCAGCACAAAACATCTTCTTTTATCTGAGGGGGCTTGTGAAATCCTCCTCACCGGGCGTCTGTCATTATCAGCAATCATTATCAACGGAACCATCGATCGTACTCAATCAAATCAGGACAACAGGTTCGTTCCTACTAAATATATTTTCCTCATATCAATGTTACATGTTGTACTCGAGTTGCACAATTTCCGTAACTTTTCAATCCAAGTTGGATTATCCTACTGTAGATTACTACAGAAGTTTATTCGAAACGATGAAATTCTGATAAATTTTAAATAATTCCCATTTTATTACACACGGTCCTATGTACAACCAGAGAGAATTTAATTTGAATATGGATGAAGAAAATGAGACCCATAATAGAAAACAATTGGCCGTTTACAGTAGACGAAAACAACCGAGTAACAAAAAAGTGAGAAGCCAAGAATGCAAATAAAATTAAAGCTAATTGATCACTATAAATCTAATCTTCCTTCTTTTCTTGTAGGAGTATTTTTTGTACTTTCTGGATACATTTCTTGACGGAAGTGGGACACTTCCATGATGCTTGAAGAGTAGCGACCGAAACTTTGAAGCAGGGCAACAACTTCGTTTCTGAATGATTGTTGAAACTTATAGAATGAAGTTGTTGACAGTAACAACTCACCTAGTCAGTTGGAACTTTGATGAGTCATGCTTGTAGTGAGACTGAGGGAGATCTGAGAACAGAATCTTCAGAGCTGTTCCCATCCCATGCGTTTGAACCTGAAATGAAAAATGGTGAAAAAATTACATACTGTTCCGTACCTTTCCCCAGAGTCTGCATTTATCACATTCGACGCAGTCCATGATCCTTGAGATGTTTACAAAATGTGACCGGAATTCCTCTCGAAGAGCTCTTGCGTGAGATTCTACTCCCGTGAACATATCAGACTCATCAAAGTGATCTGGGAAAGCACGGATCTCTTCCAGAAGCTCCTCAACTGCTTTCCGGGTGTCCGCGTCTTCTTGTTCGTTTCCAGTGTAAAACAATTCGTTTTGAAGATACGGGGCCGCTTTCAACAAGGCTCGGAGTTCGAGAAGATAGACAAAGTAGACATTGCGAAGACGCTGTGGGCCTTCCCATGACCATTTCGTACCGAACCGTCCGGCGAACATTTCAGTGTTTCTAAACCAGGATCCTTGCATTTGAGATCCGAATTGGCCAAGGCCTGGTGGTGCTGAATAGGAAATACATTAGACAATTAGCTCTCCAACTCACGTGGTTTGTAGTTGTAGGCAGCAATGGAAATAGTGATGGCTGAGTGAAGGCCGGAAATGAGTCTATAGAAAACGCGTTTCTCCAAGCACATTCCTGAAACAGAATATCTCTTTTCGTTTGATGAATGTTCCCCAATGGTTGAAAAGTGGCATCACAAAGAAAGTTTGCCTGAAGAGGTGACCGAAAATAAAAAGAATACAAATGCTTGACATATTGCCGATGGCATTTACGATAGTTTTGAGGAATAAAGCGAAAAGGAACTCATGCAGGTTATGGTAGTTTGTATGTGTTAAATAGTTGACAATAAAAGCTTGCAATCCCGAGGTGAGAGTGAGGGACATGGACAAAACACTTGGTTAACATGGCTCCCAGTTCACCATTCCCTGACTCCCAAATTGCTCGGGTGAACGTACCTTCTGAATGAATGTTATTTGCGGATGATAGTTAGATTTACAGTGATTCTTTTAGATAAATTATTCTTTTTACGTTGAGAAAAATACTTTTTGAACTTTTGATGTGAATCATGCTACATAAATTCAAGCAAAACCAAAATAAAAACTCACCAAAGTTGTTGGGATTCATCAAGAAGTTTTTGTCGAACTTCGGATCCGGCCTGAATTTGAAACAGGGTTGTATGCGATCGAATAAAGCGAACAAGTAAATGATAGAAACTTACTTGAAACAGTTCTCTTCATAAATACTTTTCCAGACCTGCTGGGGAGATTTGCCAGCGTATCCCGTGTATCTCTCAGGATTCTTCGACAGATCCACGTAGTGCATTTCATTTGATTCATCATCTGAAAAAAACAATGACATAGACTTTCCCCCGAAGGCGTTGATCAGCTTTTGCTATACGAGTCTTTTGTTTGCTTATGACAAGGGATGGAGTGTGTACAACAATGGGAAGCTATAACCAGAAATTCAATATTGTTTTCAATTAAATAAACGCTTAGAGAACAGGTGATCAAATGTACGATGCCTATGATGAATTTGAACTGCGTTTCTGATTGGCTTGAAATGAGATCACAGAAAGCTTTTTTCTAGAAAGGCTTACCATCTATTTCACAGAACTTGTCCTCCAGTCCATCGTCGTGATGGTCCATTGCGTCTAGTTGTCGCTTTTCGTCATCGTGAAGAGTTCGATCCATTGGGTCGATTTTGTTTCCGGCATCTGCACATGCTTCCTTCACTTCTTCTTCAGCTTCCTGAACAAGAGGAACGGTCGTCGTGTGGTTCCAGCGATCGTTGTGTTTCTGATTTTGAGCTGCCCTCCGTACCATGTTGATTGCGTTCCGTCGTCGCAACCCGGCAGGGACTTCATCATCACAGAACGCAATTCCACACTGGTTTGTACCACACTGTCGTTCATCAGCCCAGAATGGACAGGTCTTGTCCATGTTTACCTGAAACTGATCGTGTGAATTACATTATCGTAAATGAAGCTTACCTTGTAAAAGCGGAAGAAATCGCGTTTCAGCAGATTTTGCACTTTATCGTGCAACCTTTGATTGTTCAAAGTATCGATAGTTTTATCATTTGAGCAATCACAAGCTTCTACAGCTTCCTCGCCTTTACAGAAACAAAGACGCCCGGTCTCGAATTGGCCGGCAACTAAGTTGATTATAAGCGCTAATACCACTAACAGTAAGGATTCCCTCATCTGTAATGTTGAAACGCTAAATTTGTCTTGAACGCAAAGAGAACGTGTTAAGTGACGTGTTATAAGAAGGAGCTACTAAATGCTTGCTGACGGAAGCCGAGGTTTCCACGCGAACAAAGGGAAGAGAACTTTGAAGGGGGAGCCCCTCGTCGCGAAACTGTTTTGAAACAGAATTGTGAAAATCAAATTATTGCGAGGAGGAGGAACGCATGAAAAAAGACAGGAAAAGAAGAGAGACAGACGTATGCGGGAACGAGGCCGTCTCCTCCGGTATTTCCGCGATTGTCGGGAACCAACCACTAGGGGCGGTCAGAGCGCGCGCGCATGGACTTTGCGGCACTGAAGCAGCAGCTTCGGAAAACCGGAAATTAAAGAAAAGTGTGCATTGTGTTCACTGCAAATAAAAAAAAAATCAAACCTTAAAAATCAGAAACACACCGATCGCTGAAACGCTGAATGAATTAGGCATTAAAAGTTTAACTTTTTCAAATTTGAAACTTATCTAGACCTAACTCGGATAAATTCCAGCACGAACGAGTTTGACACGGAGCATACAGTCTCTGAAAATTCTGCATGGCCGAGCAGAAAGGGTAGCTGGGAAAGTGCGCTCCGCTGAGAATCGGCGGTTAACGCTAGTTTTAGTAGTCTACGTTGCACAAAAGGAAATTTGCAGAAAATGTAATATTTAATGAGATCATACGCTTGTGAACAATAGAGAGAGCATAATTTTGCCCATATAAATAGAAAAGGAAGAATCGGGAGGTCAATTACTGATTTTTAATCAGGACGACTGTTCATTGGAGGACTGTGTAACCTTATTCATGATTTTCTCATGTTCCGACTGAATTTGCCATCGTTGATTGAGAAGTATCATACGAACATCATTTAACGCTTTTTCTTCCTGAAAAATTGAATGAGTTAAATACTGCGAAAGTATCGTTATGTCGAAAAACACCTGTTTCAAAGCGACCAGCTGTTGCTCGATGAACTTCTGCCTACAGTGCTGCTCGTTTTTTTTATCCATGAATCCTGGAAGCAAATGGAATAGTAAGACAAAAAACACAGGAGAGCGCGGTAAAAAGCCGGAAACCCTGCAAAAACTGTTGTACAGAAGAAAAACAGTCGAAGAACGAAGTGGGGAAGCCTTTCGTGGCGAGACCCGTAGGAACATAATTCCCGTGTTCCTTTGAGTCTACAGTTTTCAAGCCCCTTTAAAGGCATTTGCAGTGATGTATTTACGATTTGTTCAACTTTTTCCGTTGTAAATATATCGGGAAAAAAACCTAGCCCAGTTGGGACATTTTCGCAGGGCAGAATAAGGCATGTATAGTAGTACTTTTATTGGGACAAAGCAGGAAACATCACAATTTTTAAAGCAGAAAGGTAATTTTAGTGAGATTTATATTTCTCGATTCCAGATGGGCTCATGACGCAAATGTGCCCCAGATCGCGGAACTTTTGATTGTAGTCTAGACCGTAGCCGACGATGAACTGAAATAGTGTCAGAGTTATCTTAAACTGCACAGTGTGCTCATTGCCTTATCAGGTATTTCGAACGCAACGAAGTCCTCTGGAACATCAACAATTCGCTGGACACGCTTCGAAAGCAACAGAGCGGTCCATGTCTTCTCAACACCTGTTTCCTTGAGTGTGCTCAGAAGCTTGGCGAGAGTTCGGCCAGTGTCCGAGATATCGTCCACGACGAGAACACTCTTCCCTTTCAGCTCGTCCAAGTTGGACAGTCCCATGATTTGAATCTGAATTTTAACTTCCGACGCGAATTACTATTCCGCTCACTTGTCCAGTACTGCTTTGATCTTCGTAGCTTTTCACACGGATGAAGTCAACTGTCATCGGCTCTGGGCAAGCCGAACGTGCGTTAGTCAGCTCTTCGACGAGGGCCGTGAAGAACTTGTAGGATCCCTTAAGAACACAAAGCAAAGCTATTGGCTTGTTTCCGATTTCCGAGTGGATGTCTAAAAATGGAGTGATCTTGCGGCCAGTGAGTAACGTTTGTTCAGATACCTTTTGCGAGTCTACGGACACGATCTCGAACGAGACCCTCTGGTATAACGACTCCAGACAAGTCTCCTTGATAGCAGAGCGGAATGTCGAAGGCATCCACGGGAAGCTGAAGTATAGCTTGTATTCATATAAACATGCTGAAACCTAAAGTATATTGGAAACGTACCTCGAAGTCGTCAGGAATGACAGCACGAGTCTTTGTCATTTTTTGAATAGAGAAGGTTCTGAATGAGAAAGGTAACTGATGCACTGGTTGGTTATCTGTCCTTTCACGTTAAGAGCGATCAGACTCTTATCAATGGTCAGATAGCGGGCCGAGCGACGAAAATTGTGAACATGTCAACGTCGTGAATTAGGTATATTAATGTTTATATTCGAAGAAAACAAACAGAACAACGTTGTTAACAGTAGAAACAGGAAAGGAAAAACAGAAAATGGATAGAGAAGGTCGTAATAATAACGGACCTGAAAACAAATCAACCGAGTCAGAGTATTTAATTGCAGTGAATTGGGAAATTGTCACTCAAATCCAGCCGGCGTACTCCGAAATAACGTTCTTGTTGTCCTTTCGGTTACGACTCACTGCGCTTTGCTTTCCTTTGACCTTCAGCCGAATCTAAAGCGTGAAATCTAGAGTTGTACGTCGTTCGAAAATTTCGAAATGTTGATAATTGAAACGGTAAACAGAAAAAAACCCAAAATTGTACCTTCTCCTTGTTGCGTTTCTTGTCCAATGCCAACTTTCTTTTGATTTCTTCAGTAGTGAAAGTTGCAACACTGGTAGCCACACTTCCTGGGCCAGGAACGCCAGCTCGTCTCTTCTTGCCAACCTTTTTGACTTGCTCTTCAACAGCTGCGAGCTCTTCTTCGTCTTCCTCGTCCTCTCCGTCTTCGTCAGATTCGTCGGCTTGACGGACAATGAGACCTTGTGGGTGGTTCTGTAAAATTATCGAATTTAGTTCTGCAGAAAAAAGCGTGTTCCTCACTATTTTGTCAGGAAGGTCACTGTCGTCATATCCTTCCTCAGTCTTCAAGCAGCTGATGTCAACACTTTCCAGCTGCGTGGTAGCACTAGAGAGCCAGTCGTTAAATCGAGTGGATTGGGAGAGCACAATCTTCTGCTGTTTTACAGCTTTCGCTGTTTCTTGAACTTCCTCTTCATCCACATCATCGTGTTCTTCTTCGATAGCTTCCATCGTTTCCGACTGGTCATCATCCTCCTCATCACTGCATTCTTCTTCGCCGTCCTCTCCGTTTCGGATTTCTTGTTCGCAGTGTGCCAAGAAGTTACCGTCATCGTAAGCTTTATTCAAATCTAAAGCCATCTTTTTAGTGAAACCAGAAGCTTCGAGCAAGATATCCATATTTCCCTTTCTTTCGATTTCATCAAACTTTGGCCAGTCCTCGCTCTCGTAGTCGAATCTTCTCTTGAAAAAAGTGCGCACGCATGTGACATCTCGATCAAAATAAAATTCGGCATTCGGGTGGTCGATTGACACCATCTGTGGGAAATCGATCATGACGATACGTTCGTCTTCAAGCATGATCAGGTTAAACTCGTTGAAATCTCCATGAATAACGCCGTGTCTTGCAAGCTTGACAATCAGCGCCATCAGACGATCGTAAAGTGCTTCAGCGTCGTCAACTTGCTTGACATTGCAGAGGGTTTCCCCGACAACTAGTTGCATAACAACCAAATGTCGGCAGACGTCCACAGCTTTGGGAACAGGAAATCCACGTTCTTGAAGAGCCTTCAAAAAGGCAAACTCCTTGGCTGCAGCGAGTCGGCTGAGATAGAGCCACGAAGCACTCTTTCTTTTCTTGTGATAGTCCCGTTTCTCTTTGATTTTCCGGAACGATGTTCTTCCAAGACGATGGAACTTGAGGCAAAGATCGTTAAGCTCCGGATCACCACCAACGTAAACGTCCGATTCTTTTCCGATTCCAATCTGATTTCCGACGCTTCCAACGACTTCTCTGGAACAAAGAGCACGAAGAGCCAGGTAGTCGTAGCCACGGATTGTCAAACGATAACCGTCAACTGGAACAAATATGTTTTTAACAATAATCAGCCAAATTCTTACATTTCTTGCTCCTCTCGAAAGCAACCAGCTGGTGTTTGCAAAGATCATTCAAAGTTCTTGACACACCTCCTCGGTGAATTCCAGCAATGGATGAAACTAACGCCAAAGGAACCACTTCATGATTTTTCATGCCCATTTCGACAGCGATTAGAACTCGAAAGTGATCCCCTTCGAGGTATCGCATCATCGAAACGTTCATTCGACCCATCTGGAAAGTATTTTATGATTGCGTTCATTTTGGACAGAAATATTGCAGCGGTACATACTTCTACAATGAAAAAAATTTTGAAAAATAAGTTGAAAGACTCAATCAAATCTTCATTTAACAATCACAAACATGGCGTATATCGGAGGGGGGGGGCTAAAAACAAAAGGGATACGATTTAGTCATTAAAAGTTCGAGCTTCATGTAACTGATTGTGAGGAGGATGAAGAATTTTACAGACAAAATGAATTGAAGCTATTTGAGGAATACTGGGTGCCATTTTGAAAAGAGAAACGTTGGGGTAGAATCCGTTGGGAGGGAGTGAGAAACGACACCGGGTGCACTGGGAAGTGGCACTACACTACGAACCAGGCGAGATGACATGCCGAAATAAGTCGAAAATAGCGCTTATACATATAACTTTAACAGATGTTGGAGAGGCATCACAGAAATCAGGGGAAGGTGAATTTGAAGGGAGAAGATGCATTTCTAGGAGCAGGGGATTAAAAGTAATAATTTCAAATGAAGAATGCAATTCAACTATGACTAGAAAGAGTATCTAAAAAGTAAGGAAGAAAGGCACGAGCAGCTTGCCTTTCAAGGGGAGAAGAATTCCGGGAATTGAAAAAAGGAAATTCGGGAGTAGTTGAGGAGATTGAAATCGTTAAACACGGGATTTTTTGGTTGGGGGAGACACGTCGTTGGCATTCACCATTTTTTCAAGCAAATTGTTAGCCATCATGGGTTCCTCGAGAATAAATGATCGCCAGGAAGGAAGAGCCATTATCATTTGCCGATTGTGAACAGCCTGAAAAGTGAAATTTGTAAGCTTGTTATCGAAAGAGATCAGTCTCTTACGTATTCAACACACGCATCATACAAAACATCGGTGTTGTAACGCTCGGCGTGGATAATGCAGTCAAGAACGTTGTTCACATTGAGCTTGTCCAATAGGTGCTGCTCACACGTCATTTTTAAAGCCATGATTTGATACTTCTCGGCTATTTGCATAACATCGACAGATCCAATCACATCGATTTCAGTCTTGATAACTCCGGCGTAAATAAATTCCACCATTGCTCTCACGGCCACTGGGGAGAAATCGAGTATTTCAATTTTCTTTTCTTGACTTTCTCTCATTTGTTCATGGCTGAGCATCAATTGAAAAACATCTGAGTGTGCCCGCAGTTTGTAGGCATGAACACGGAAACTCTGACGGATTCCATCTTCCGGGCCAGCAATGATAGTCATATCGGTACCTTCTCCACTTGCCAGCATCTCCAGTTCTGCAAACATAACGCTATTCGCTCGATTCGGAACATTTCGGAACAAACCTCTGTCAACAAATGATGTTGGTACTTGCGAAAACTGCATTTTGATAGAAGGCATCATTGGCATTCTCTTGCATGGAACTTTCGACACATCCGGGATGAGTTCAATGTGACACGATATAACCAATGACTTGTCCGAACGAATACTGTTTTGGACTTTCGAGGTAGGGATGTTGCGGAGCCCCCAAGAGTGACCTCCCTTAGGTGGTTTTGCATGAAATTCGCCAACATTCACATTACTGAACTTCGGTTCCTCATTGTCATCGAGAAAGTAGAAACGATACTCAGCCTTCAGTACAACCTGGAATGTGTTCATTATATCGTTTGCGATGAATTTTCTATAAGATTTTCAAGTATAGCCGATAAGCATACAATTCTAGATACATCACTTCAGATTCCCAAAGGCTTCAAAAAAACTCACTTCTTTCGATGGCGATGTTGCTGACATTTTCAAGAATAATGAGACGTTGTTGGCGTTTTCTTCTCGTTTTCCACCTGGGTAAAGACAGAGCTGCCAACACGCTTCGGGTACTGCCTCATCTCTGGAAAATAGTTATTTTGGCAATAAACTTGGCTTTTCTCGTTACTTGAACACTGTGCTTCTCAAACAACTGCCCGGTTGACTTAGTTTCAACAGACTGTCAAAGTTGCTTACCTGAAATAATTTCGGGATTACAAAATACGATACCGCCTCTTACCGTCCATCTTTGGGTCAAGACTACCGATTCAACATTAGTCATACATTCGTTATTATGCAAGCTGGAAGACTGTCGCCTAGAACACGAAGGCTTAGAAGCAATGTAGTTGTGATCCGACCTAACATCCGCTATATTTCGATCAGACATTTGATTTAATTCTGCAATGAGAAAGATTATAGAATTTCAGATTAGCAGACAGCATATATCAATCGAGAGCGGGAAGATAATTAAAAGTTTGGGCATACTCTGAATGGCATGCTTCTAAAATGATAGGGCTGACGAGACGTATTGCAATAACAGTGTTCGTGAGAAGCAAGCGCTGAAGTGCGACTACGTATTGATTTCCGTAATGTCTGCGTCCTCTGTCTATCGCGCGCGCTACTTTTCTCTGTCGCGCCAAGACCAATTGTATGGCCACGTCCAACGAACATTAAAATTTTATAAGGATCTGTTCAGAATGAAAAGTAATGAAAATTGGAACTGCGCGAACTCGACAATTGTTATGCATAGAGTGGCTAATCACCTCGCTTATTGTGAATAATTTACACTTCGCTTCATAAGACTTTCAGGAAGTTTTCAAAGAGAACGATGGTGTGAAAAAGTTCAGCGGATGTAAACCAATTGGCAGAAACAGTGAACAACATGAATGACAATGTTTCATTTAACTGAGAATAATGAGATGTGTCCTGGGAGTTGGGGACTCTAGAGATCGTGACCGGGAACTGAACAAAGAATGCAAAAAATGGCAATAGAGAACAGAATTAACAATTGTTGGCTAATGCATCTATTAACTTCAATATAAAACGGGATGTGGCGTCGAGCAAAGTTTTAGTGATAGTGACCTAATTCACCGTGTTTGGTTTAAATTTGTGTAATTAGTACTAGTGGTTAATGTGCCAGACACTTACAATAGAAAGCGACAAAATTAAAAAAGGAAACTTTCATGAACAAAAATTTTATGAAACACCGTAGCTTACGACATACACCATCACGTAATTTTGCAGAGTTCGAATACTGTGTGATTTGACGTGGCGGTGTATGCCCGAGATTACGGTACCTCGGCACTAAAACTTTGCATGACGTTTAGAAACCCGCTTATTCTACGTTCTTTGACTTTTTTGTAATTTTCATCAATCTGGAGATTTCTGAAAGTGTTGATTGACTAGAATTGGCAAGATCGAAGGAGAGGCGCATAGTTGTGGTAGAGAGTATAGTATTAGGAAGCGTGAGCAGGAACTCGCTGACTCTGAAATTAGTATACGTTGCTAGCAAGCTTTCCTCTACAAATCCTGTATTATTCAGCTTACTTATAAATAACGTAGGGGTCGGAGCAACTGTTCAGTTTCTCGGTCAGGTCTTCTGCTGTTTCCGATTTCCCATTTATAGATATAGACGGCGATGAAATTCCATAACTCTTGTTTTCAGAAGTAGAAAATGTTTCTTTTTGTTTCACAGGCAGATCGAAACTTAGTTCAGCATCAGTTTTCGAGTTTTTCAAAAACATTTCCGTAGATAAGCCCTTTGGCTTCTTGCTATTCGGATGATGTTTCTCTTTGTGCTTCTCCTTGTCAATTTTCGCAAAAGTGTCTGATTTCTCTCTTTTCACCTTCTTCGCTTCTGTAGGTGACTTTTGTTCATGAGGAGATATAATGGACGTCTTCCTCTTCTTTGTCTTGCAATAACGCTTCACTTGATCAGCAAAGGCTGTAGAGAACACTCCTCGAACACCCAATTTTTGAACTTCTTCCTGTACATCCTGCTCTCCAGTGAACAGGTTGAGCTCATAGGGTATTGTGTGATATTTCTCATGTGCATGTGGCAAGTTCAGGTAGACTGTGACGAAGCTAGAGAAAGAAGCGAACCCCGTTTCCGAAACCTATAGTAAATACTTAAAAGTAGACGCAATGTCATGTTTCTTACTCGGAATGGAGGTTTTGATACAGTCCTAATTGGATTTGGGAACGAATCATGGATTTGGAATTTAACTTTTTGAATAAGTTTGTTGTCTGGGAAATCGTCATAGTCCTTGTTAGCTGGTTTTACGAATAATGTCCATTGGTGAGTATGTCCATTTTCCTGAGTACCACTTAGCCGAGAAGATGAATGACCAACAATAAGCTGCATAAGAAATACAAAATATTAGAAAACAAATAGGCCAGATTCAGAATATTTTTACCTCAATTACTTTACTAGTTTCCGTCATCGAATATTAATGTGATGTGATTAAAACAGTTTTATAGAATACTTTTCTTAGCGATGTCGAGTTGTAGATTGCGTAAGTCGGTTACCCAAAAAAACTCAGACGTGCAATGTTGTAAAAACAAGAAGTTAGTCCATAACTAGTGACCGAAAAATTCACGGCCACGGCCACGCTTTTCGCTTGCGATCGCTGCTCAGAATTGTTTCATCTCTAGATTTACACACTGATCTTTCTTCTTTGAATAAATCAGTTCAACTAATAAAAAAACTACTTTTCAGGTTCGAATGGGATCGAAGGACGCAGGGTTATTCCAAGCAGATACTTTCTCACCTTCTGATTGTAAGAGTTTCAACGTTTTTAGCAATTTCCACAAGAAAGTCTTTCAGATATTCGAGATAGGTTGAAAGGCATACGTGTGGGCGATGAGACTCGAAAACTCCGCCAGCTTCGTTCCGAAATGAGTGCACTAAATCATGCATCTCAAGAAACGCTGAAAAACAACGTTTTTCGGAACTACCAACAGTTTATCGACGCTTCCAAGGAAATATCTCGTTAGTCAAACATCATCTATAAAAACAATTAAATAGGGTTTTTGAAGATTTGGAACGAGAAATCTACACGCTCACACACAACCTGATCGAGCAGAAGCAAGTTATAGAAAACTTGATCATGATGACCGGCGATGACAAAAGCTCAATTCATACTGTCTCTAGTCACTCAACAACGACGTCGAGCACAAATCCAGTTCAAATCTTAATGCAGAAAATGGAGGGAATCAGTGTAAGTGCCTCAATTGTTCGAAAAGCATGAATTGTGCATTCTAAGGGAATCTTGAACAACATGTCTCCTTCTGAAAAAGTGATCCTTCATGGTGAAATGGAACAATTTGATGTTGAGACAAAGAAACCAGTTCAAAGGTGTATGCTCATTCTACTATCACATAGACTCATCATCGGCAACATCAATTCCGCTGGAAAATACGTGTAAGTCGTATTTTACAAGAAAAAAAATTTGTTGACTTCGTAGGATGGAATCGACTCTTTCTCTCAATTCTGTCGCACCGGTGAACGTAAAAGATCGAGAATCAGGAGCAGCAAACGCTGGGAAAGTTTTGAAACTCCTCATTTTCCCGGAATCGCGCTGTTATCTCTGTGAAAGTGCAAGAATTAGGAAATTATGGTTCGATGAACTCGAACAGGCGAAGAGAGAAATTCTTCACAAGGGAAGTCTTGTGAGACAAGCCACCATTCGAGGAAAGCGACAAACTGTGAAGGATCGAGCGAGAACATCAGTGGTCGAAGAAAAACATGAAACACTCCAGGAAGAGGAAGATGAAACGACAGCTGAAGAAAAGAGTAAGAAGCAGAGATTTGTGAAATATCTAACATGCTGTACAATTCCTGAAACGACATCTCATTCTAATTTTCACTTCTCATTTTTCAGATGACAATGATATTCAATGGCTCTCAGAACTTCCTGCCGAACTGGACGATTGTATTGCTCACAGAGACTTAGATCAGGCTGTGGAGTTGATCCACGAATGGAAGCAGTGCCCAACCAAAGATACAGTAATAGATGTTCAACTTCAACTGAGAGAAAATCAAGTAAAACAGGATCGAACTTTAATTTTATCAACGAAATGTTTCAGATTGTTCAACTTCTCAGTGAAGACGTCAGTCGCCCTGGAGCTGTACACGGTGGTCCAAGAGCAATGAAGAAAGCCAGAACTCTTTTGACACAGTTAGGCCGAGGAACTTATGCTACCGACGTGTACCTGAGGCGGAGAAGTGCTTTACAACGGAACGCCATGCGGGAGGTTACTGTATCTGAGGAACCGATTTCCTATGTGCGACAGCTCTGTGCTCTATTTGGAAATGCTGTTTCCGACATAGCCAATGAATACAGGTCAATGCCACAGTACTATTGTCAAGTTCTTCAATGGTGTTCATACGAACTGAGTACGCTTCTGTCGTTGATTCGAAGACACGTTATAGAGGTAGCTCCAGCTATCGCAGTGATAGCTTACACGTGGAAGCACGTTATGAATACAATGGAAGATCTGACGGCCATCGGAGTTCACCTCAACTTCGAAGTTAACCGTCTTCTCAGTGCTCCATTGGAGAAGTCTTTACAAGGAAACTTTGAGAATATCTTTGATGCGGTCAAAATGCGAATTTCGGTGAGTTTTCATCTGATTCGGGGCTCATTCACATTTTTCAGGAAGAAAAGTGGCGTCCGTATATTCTTGACTCAGAATCAGCGCTCAATAGGCTCGTTGAAGAACTTTCCGATGTTGGGATCAACGTGGAGTGGGCGATAGCGGCCAATGACGACTCAAAGAGTTCCCTGAATGTTTCACAAAATGTCGTTCACTTTGCCAGAGTAGCACACACATTGTCCAAAGATTTAGCTCCTTTACGACTGTGAGTCATTCCTTCTGATCTTTGCAGTTTGCATATCGTTTTTTAAAGCTCGCCAGTGCAAGTGATTTGTGAAGTGTATGCCGACGAGTTGTGGAAGATGTATCTCAAACATCTGGCCGATAACATCCGCGATGGAGCGGTTTTTGCCTATTCAACGACTTTCATTTTGACACAGGTAATTGCTCACTTCCTCCAACCAGAACATCTTTCTTCTTCCAGGTGTTGCCCGTCTGTGACCGTATCCTATATGGAGAAGAGGGCGAGCTGACACGATTGATTGAGCTTTACCCGAGCTTGGCTCCATACGCTGACGAATCTGATGATGAGAACGCTTTGACCAAAGATGACGAGGAAGTTGCTCATGTATAAATTTTTCCCTATTCCCCCTGTTTCCAATCTGTGATGCTGTAACGACCGACCGTTTTCTTTTTTATTGTTCCCATATAAAAGATGACTAACGTTCTGAAACATAGAAACAAAAGAAATTGTTTTTTTTTCATATCGGCGATGCGCAATATTATGATTGACGAAACAACCGTTAGCGACCGTACTTGTAGGATTCGTCACTTTCTAAATCGAGAAAGAAAAAAACACGTGGAACAGCTGACAACATGTTTGGGGTGAGCACTTTGTGCTTTTCAACTCCTCCGCGTTTCGATTTTCGTTTCGGCCGTCAATCTCTGATTCTCTAAGAAACGAGGATCTGTGGCGGCACGATGAGTTTGCTCCCCAGCATTACACAAAGAGCCTGCCGTCGTCAGAAGATCTAGAGCTCAAAGGGAGCTTCTCTTAGCGAGAATGAGGTGTGCACTGGTGGAAGTTTTGAGCAGTGTACAAGTGGAAAACATATGCGAGTTGAGTGTTCCAAGACGAAATCCAAACTAATGAGAAACGAGGTCTCAAAATTGTCTGGAAAGCAACAGACTTTCATCGAGTGCAATGTAGGAGGAACAACATCGAAGAATATTCTGCAGAATGAACCAGATCAAACAGTATATTAGGACAAAAAGGATTCATTTAAAATTAGCCTGATTAAGCTATCAGCTTAATGAGGCCACCGGATAATGCCGAACCCCCGTATATCTGAACTCTAGACATGCCAATCCAGACGCTCCTCAACCCACCGGCAGTGCCAACTGTTACGTTTACTGCTACGTTTTTATCTCTCGGAAGTGTGCTGTTTCAAGAGTAGATCAACGTGAGAAAACCCCGGGGACTTTCCCTACTGGAATTGAAAAATTAGCAGCACATGGGAAATTGTCCCTCTTGAACTTTTTCAGATGTGTCTCTAAACACAATGGGTCTTGAAAGCTTATTCGCCAGTCGCAGAACTGGAACTTCATCCAAAGCAATCCTATTTTTAGTGAAATTCCTTGTGGGACTGTTTTCCAGTTTCCGGTTTGACGAAGCTGACACGAAAACATGTTCGAGAAGAAACATCGAGAGTGGCTTTCCAAAACGAGAATACCAAGTTTCGATATTCTATCCATTTTCGGTATGATAATTAATTTTCATAAATCTATCAGTTTCTTATTTTGATTGTTCGTTTTTTTTCTCCATATCAAAGACCTTTGTCAAGGCTCCTGCCACAGAGCCTCGTTTCCCGTCGGTCCTTCTGCTGTAATGTGTTGTGCTCTCTTCCCGGGGTGGGTGGAAGGGATCCATCTTGCTTCTCCGTGCCTCTTATTCTTACTTGCTATTTTTCGTCTCTACCACACCCCCACTATGCCTGGAATGAGGTGGAGAGTGGAGAGGGAGCGTCTCGAAGGTGGAGACGTGGAAAACAGCCGAGAAGAAGCGGGGGCTCAGTGGGCGGGGTCTTACGGGGCGGCGGGAACCTGGAAGCGACGAGACCAACAGGAATCATTCTCCCCTTCAATTTCAATCGTCGTCTAGCTTGTTTCAAGAACAAAAAACAAACAACCAAAAATGGACGCCATCAAGAAGAAGATGCAGGCCATGAAGATCGAGAAGGTATTCAGGCTTTCAGTATTTCTTCAGTTTCTTTTTTGTTTTCCGTTCTTTCATGAATCTCGTATGAGCCTCTTGCTTATCTGAAAAAAGTCTAATCGGTACCTGAACCTAGAACCAACTGTTTTACCTTTACGATTACGATTTTCCGGAATAGTTTGGTCCGTTTTTTTGTATCACAATGATCGCTTAAACTTTCCCGAGTTGCTTCTAGAATCAAAAAATTAGACATGACATATTAGAGATCGTTACGAGATTGGTTCTCGATGATCTGTTTCTTTTTTCCATCTCTGTAATACGGTTTTCAGGACAACGCTCTCGATCGGGCCGATGCTGCTGAGGAGAAAGTTCGTCAGATCACTGAGAAGCTCGAGAGAGTCGAGGAGGAGCTCAGAGACACCCAGAAGAAGATGACGCAGACCGGAGACGATTTGGACAAGGCCCAGGTTTGGAATCAAAGTTCCGGGTTACTGTAGTTTCCAAGTTTTCCAGGAAGACCTTTCTGCCGCCACCTCCAAGCTCGAGGAGAAGGAGAAGACCGTTCAGGAGGTACGCGATTTACTCTTTTCTTTCTTGTTCGAGTTTTGATGCCAAATCTTTTTGACAAATTGCCTTCGGTAATGCCCATTCAGGTCTTTCTCGTAATAGCACAATACGCACGGTTCAAAGAAAAGTGAAAGGTTTGTTCCTCTATGGATGGGTGTGGCTGTAGTTAGTTTTCTCTTGTTTAAAGAACAAAAAGCAAAAAGTGGCTGGGTTTCCAAGGATTCAAACAAGTCAATTAATCCGTTAATTAGTCAGAAAAGACCAACATACCGACCACCACCATAGCTAGTTTTGTCCTTTCGTTTCCCATCATCTCTTTTCATCACGGTGGATGATGATGATCCGCGGCTTCTTCTCTTCCATTCCCAGATATTGTTTTTATTGCCATATCTCTCACTGTGTGATATCATTCGAGTGATACATGTACAATATTTCAATCAAGCTACGCTTTTCCTTTTGTGATGATTCACGAATCCCAGGGAACCGCCTATCTGTTAGGATTCATGTTGCGAACACGCAATCAGCCGTCCTTCATTCTTTAGGAAGAAGCGAGAACGAATAGAAACAATTTTTATGGAAGTTGTACTTTTGGTCTCTGTCCTTGGCACTTTTCCTTTTGATCCATGTGTCTCAAAGTTCTCTTCCGTTCCATACCCTTAGTTAGGCACTAGACAACTGGAAAGAGTCAACCTCACAACTTACCCTATCCCTCTTTATCCCTCCCGAGAGAAAGGGAGCGAAAAGAAGATAAAATTCGAGTGTGTGCCGCGCCATTCAAAATCGCTAGTGTCTGAGTCTCCAACACGCCCCGAGCTACCTCCCAACTGATTACAACGAGAGCTGTTTGCTTTACAACAAACTTTCTTCTCCCTCCTCGTGCTCCCGCGGGCGAAAGCCTCACTGAGCAGGCTCTTCGAGCTTCTCTTCTCTCCCCCGCAATTCTCGGGAGCCCGAGCTGCTTAGTTGCCGAGGCAGGCAGTCAGAAGCGAGGGGAAGGATAATAAGACACATTGGCATTGAAATGTCATGTCGCGGGACGGAAAGAAAGAAAGTAGGCTCCCTACCAATTAGACACCTTGGGAGGACAATACCGTGCCAGCCGGTTTCTACCTATTTCAATGGCGGGCGCACACACACCGTACGTCAGCCAATTCAGGAGAATGAAAGAAGGAGGGGGAACATGTAATTCGGTAAATACTATGTGTCTATTGTTGGAACACCGTCGGCTGACTTACCGGACTTCTTGTTCTGCACCCTTCGTCCTTCCGGTAACACACCAAAACACTTGAGATGACTATCTGAATACGGTTTCCGAAGCAGGAATGAACAAAATTAGTTCTCGAAATGTCGACAGATCATCATCTCCGCGCCGGTGTTGCAATTCGCTATTTCGCGAGAATTCACCACCTGCTTGATGAAAATCGCTACAGCTAGCGAATGGCAATTCATCACGCCACGTGCCAATGAGACATGTCAAAATGTGTGTCCCTATTCCTCCCTCTGGGTCTCTTTTGGGTCTCTTCAGCGCACATCCTTATTCAACTGAGCGAGTACGTAGACGTCTTTTCTTTCTTCCTCCTTTATTGCTTCTTTTCATTTTATTCTACTGCTCAAACCAATGTAGTATTGAGTTACAACACTTTGTGGCTCCGAGAGTCTCGCTGACATGAATCCTAGTTTTGGTAGCGGAAAGCTCCAGATGAGACCCAATTAGCATTTCGAGAGTTTTTGATCTTCGAATTGACACTTGAAATTAAAACAGAAAAGAAGTTATCGCCTGGAACTTTTCTGACATGTTCTATTTTAACTTCTGTAGAAACGATAGTATCTAGGGTTGTTTGCCACTACCATTCTCTCCCGGCAGCCAGGAATCGACGCCACAAGTTAGTGTGTTCTCTTCGAGGAGAAGCGCTTCTCTTCCCATCTACGCTCTCAAGTACTGTTATCTCTTGCACCTCTCTACATCTTGCACAGTGTTTCTCTGCTCCGTACCGTCTCAACCTCTCTGCTTCGCACTCACCCACTTCCCCCGCCTCCGAAGTTTTTTCTTCTGTTTGTCGAGCAAGTGGGGGCGCTATGGCTGTGGCGCCCTCCCTTTACCCAGTCATCTCATATACTTTCATTGCCCACACTTCTTCCTAGCAGCAGGAGAGTCATTCTAAATTGGCGTCCTGGTTTCTAGTTACTCATACTTTAACTGAAACTTTTTCCAGTATTTTCTGTTCTTTCTTACTTTTCTCGTCTCCTTTCATCCTCGCTTTTCGGCAATTGAGCTCTGTTTCTTCTCTCAGAATGTCGAAGGTGAACAAGGAAGGAGCTCAGCAGACCTCGCTGCTCGATGTCCTCAAGAAGAAGATGCGGCAGGCCCGCGAGGAGGCCGAAGCCGCCAAGGACGAGGCCGATGAGGTCAAGAGACAGCTCGAGGAGGAACGCAAGAAGCGTGAAGATGTATGACTTGTCTTTATTATCGCTAGATGAGCAACTAGTTGTAAGCCCACTCATTTCGTTCATTGACTCATTTCAAATTCCATAATTCCGAATGAAACAAGAGTGCGTCTTGCGCGGCGGCACTGAGTCAACATTTCATAAAGTGGCTTTCTATGAGTACGGTAGCTTAGTATTTGTCGATGATCTGTGAGAGTGTCTCAGGGGAATTTAAGAGGTTATAGGCTGAAGCTGAGGTGGCCGCCTTGAACCGTCGTATTGTGCTTGTGGAGGAAGACTTGGAAAGAACCGAAGACCGCCTGAAAGTTGCAACATCAAAGCTCGAGCAGGCAACCAAAGCTGCCGATGAGGCTGACCGGTTCGTTAAACTTTTTTTCGCATTTGTGTCCATTTCAGGCTGAGGCTGAGGTTGCCTCTTTGAACCGTCGCATGACCCTTCTTGAAGAGGAGCTCGAGAGAGCCGAGGAGCGTCTGAAGATCGCCACTGAGAAGCTCGAGGAGGCCACGCACAACGTTGACGAGTCTGAGCGGTAGGCACATCAAAGCCGAAACTTGCCCAAAAACTGCCAGTGGTGCCTACCGTCTCCAAAGTGTCCAAAAATTTGATAGATGTTGTGATGTCTCTTATCGTCCCCGTCCCAATGTTGTCCTTTTCTCAGCGCGCGCAAGTCTATGGAGACCCGCTCGCAACAAGACGAGGAGCGCGCCAACTTCCTCGAGACCCAGGTCGACGAGGCCAAAGTGATTGCTGAGGATGCTGATCGCAAATACGAAGAGGTCACTGAAAGAATGATAGTTTGCGCGTGTGCTTGTGTATTGTCCATGTATCCTGAATGTTGTACCCCCTTTTTATATGTCATGTTCTAATCTAAGTTTGACGGTTTGAAAGTTAGATCTAATCCATTTATAGGTCGAGAAAAGCTTTGAGCAACCAGATTGAGCTCGACGATGATCGGTGCGCTGAGCTGGAAAGGAAGCTGAGAGAGTGCCAGTCACTATTGCATGAGACTGAGAACAAAGCGGAAGAGGTAGCTTATTTAACTTATCACAACACTTCAAATTCATAATCCGGTAATAGCTTTCCTTGGTTAGCTATCGTAGTATATGTTTGTGCCCACGTCCCTGTCCGTCGGAGAACTTGAGTAATCACACTGGAAGTTATTGGCAATAAGGCGAACTTTGAAGTAGGAAGTCTGATGGATGAATCTGTTCCAGTGTCCGCAAGGTTATGGAGAACCGCTCCCTCCAGGATGAGGAGCGCGCCAACACCGTTGAGGCCCAGCTCAAGGAGGCTCAGCTCCTTGCTGAGGAGGCTGACCGCAAATACGACGAGGTTTAATCAGTTTGAGGATTGAGCCAATTACTAACTTGTTCTTCGCAACTTCTAACTATAACAACAGAAATTAACGAATGCAGTTTTTTAACTTCGTGACGAAAGACAACTTTTTAATTTTGAACTTTCCAGGTCGCCCGTAAGCTCGCCATGGTTGAGGCTGATCTCGAGAGAGCCGAGGAGCGTGCCGAGGCCGGAGAGAAGTAAGAATACGAAACCCTACACCCCCTCTTCTTTTTATCTTACGCTTCCTAACCTCATAACCAAAGCCACGCTTCGAATTTCTTTCAAACCTAAACTCACAGCAAGATCGTTGAACTCGAAGAGGAATTGCGCGTCGTCGGAAACAACTTGAAATCTCTGGAGCTCTCCGAAGAGAAGGCACTCGAAAAAGAGGACATCTTCGCTGAGCAGATCAGACAGCTTGATTTCAGACTGAAGGAGGTACGGACGCGTCCGAGTCATCCGTCCAGTCGCCTTCACATCATACCTACTTTCCTAGTGGATCCTTTCGAGACTGCTCTAACTCCATCGCTTCATTAACAAAACACGCTTCAAACTTTGTATTTCATTTCTCTGACAATAACTTGTGAGATTGCTAATCGTTCCAGAAAAGCTCGCACTGCTGAGTTGCAAATGCGGGGGCTGGCCGTCAACTTGCGTGACGCGGAAGAATGTATCGAAAAGTTGAATCAGCGAGATCAGCACTCGGCTGCACTAATGAATAGCGCGAAAGAGTTCCGCGAAGAGGTTACACATAATCATCCGCATGTCCCCATTTCCTTTTATGCACTCACTTACAAAATCTATTCCGTCGTGATCGACTTTTCCCCAAAGTGTCGTCCTCTGAATTTCAGCAAGATCGTCGAGCTTGAGGAGGAGCTCCGCGTCGTCGGAAACAACTTGAAGTCTCTTGAGGTGTCAGAGGAGAAGGCCCTCCAACGCGAGGACTCGTACGAGGAGCAGATCCGCACTGTTTCATCCAGACTGAAGGAGGTCACTGTTTATGTCCTTTACGTAGTCCTAAGTGTTGTACTGTCTGTCCACTATCAGTGATGTCCCTTGTGACAGTTTCAGTTCGTGTTCCCCAACAACCGTATCTTTGCAGGCTGAGACCCGTGCTGAGTTCGCTGAGCGCTCCGTGCAGAAGCTCCAGAAGGAGGTCGACAGACTCGAAGGTGAGCATAAAGCTTTTGTGAATTTCGTCCGTCCAATAAGTCTTTCACCAGTGTTCAAGTCAGAAACTGTTTTGCTTAAAATGTGTCGTAGAAGTGTCATAAGTGAAGTCACAAAGTCCTTGTCTTTGTCAGCTATATGTTAATGTGTTCCACAGATGAACTGCTTCTCGAGAAGGAGCGTGTGCGAAACTTGACCGAAGAGATCGAACAAACCGTCCAAGAGATCCAAGGATCCTAAAGAGTACGGTAGATATAGAATGTTGCATGAAAATAGACTGTAAATGAATGTAGCATGATCGATGAATGTATTTCAATAACGTTTTTCAGTAGAGTGATTTGTTTGGCTAAAATCTGTTTTCAGAAGACCGTGACGCGGAAATCCGCAAAGCACGTCAATTGCAAGACGAGCTCGACCATATGGTCCAAGAGCTCAACTCCGTTTGAATCACTTCTTCATCCCTCTCCTTTCAACAATGATGTGTGTATAAAATAATGTCCCTAATTTGATGTTCCTTAACTTCTTCTGCTGTGAAATGATGCCTGAAATGATATATATGTAAGTTGAGTGATGATTTTGTCTCATGCAAGTTCTGTCCCCTCTGTCCTTCTTCCCGTTCTTACAGTAATGTGTATTTTTCAGACGAATTGGTGCACGAGAAGGAACGCTACAAGGCCATCTCCGAGGAGCTCGATTCCACCTTCCAAGAGCTCTCCGGATACTAATTCATCATCATCCTGGCCGTTCCTACTCTTTCATGCCTACTTGTATTTTCACCACCCAACCCTATCCACCCTTTCCCTTTTCAAAAGTCGACCATCTGAATGGACTTTTCCCTTTAAAGCTCCTCTTCGTTCCGTTTTTCGTTTTACCTTTTCTGTACTAATTCTCCTTTAGAAGAAGAGAAGCTCAAACGGTATTCACTCGGTACCGCTCATTCTTTTTTGCTTTCCCTTTCATAAATTCTTTTTTCTCCTATTTTATGTGCAAATGTGCGTCAAAATTATAAGCAAGAGCCGGCAGCTTCTTTGGATAATAAAACTTTGGTTTTAAAAGTGCAATCTTATCACCAATTGAAACATTCTACCAGTTCTTTCGACGGGTTGTCAGAGGACCTTGAGGAAACCAACTACAGTAATCCTGAAGAAGCCGGCTTCTGAGTTATCATCCCCTTGTTTTATGATAAAGTGGTGATAGTGAGAGGTGGTTTCGAAATCAAATGAAAACAACGGAAAATAAACAAAATGACACTGATGACAGTTTCACTCTCCTTCTCGCTTGATTCCTTCAAATCGCCGACTGATTGTGTGTGTTATCCAATCGCGTAGCAGCTGGTATTTGCCTCTTTCCATTTTTATTTCTTTTTCGGATCCAATTTTATTATGTCGCAACGCGTTACATTATGAGAAGAGAGGCAAAGAATCGGAACTTCCTTTGTTTCTTCCGGTTCGATGATCACCATAATAACTTTTCTCAAAAGTGGATAAATTAGACTTTCTTGCAAAGGTCAGAGTCTCCAACTTTTTCTTCCGTGTTATCATGTTCCTCGACTCTAAATCACAATCAAATGGCACAAAGTTTTCTTCTGCTCGATGAAAATCGATCAGTGACACAATTCGCACCGTCTCAAGTCATCAAACATTCATACTCATGCATGTACATGCACACCATTCGCTTATCACTGAATATCAATGCGGTATGTATAGTGTGCGAGCTGCTCTTTTCTGGTGCCCTTACGTTTCCATTTCGAAATGATTGTTTTTATGTGATTCCTGAGATGAACAGTTTCAGAATGGACGACTATGGGCGTCACCGAGACGGACGTCCCCCGCTACCATCAAGTCCACCTCCGGAGTCTGAACCACGGCCCATCGCAGAACCCAGTCGCACAGTCACCTTCTCATTGAGCACGTACGTTTTCCAGCTTCGGAAACAGTAACCGGATAGTCCCTGATAGTCCGAAATCTCAAATTTCAAATCAAACGGTCTAGTCGTACCCGTCATTTGACGTTCCCGTACTCGTGCCGTTCATTTCACACCTCAACCGTGAATCCGGTTGCTCCATTCCTGTCAACGTGTGCAACTGTCATGCGAGAACCAGAAAAACGGCCACGTAGGTCGGCCGGGTCGGTGGCTCTGGCGCAGCCCTCGGTCGGGTGCACAACCAACTGCAAACACATGCTAATCGGCAAACAAATGCGAATGCGAGTAGGGACCGGGTACCTTGCCCTTTCGCTTTTCTCGTGTCAGTACGATCCCAACGACAACTCATACTATTATTCCTCTCTTTGTTTTGCAAAGATGTTCATTCTAGAAGCTGGTTTGCTAAACATTGACCGCACTTTTGTTCTCTCTTCGCTTATGTATTTCATGCGCCACGTCACAACATATACTGTACATGTATGACTCAGATCGTTTCGAGTGATTCATGTTTCCGATTCCCGATTGGAAAGACAATAGTGATAACTGATAAACCGTATCTTTGAAATCTCGGAGAAGTTGGCACGTATGAACACGAGGGATGTGGGGGGCCGAGCAAGTCGACCGGTCGTTACATTCCAACACATAGGTACCTTAAGGTCACCCTTCCTCCTATTGTGCTGGCTGTACGTGTGTGTTCAATCTACCGGCATCTCTGTCTTCCTTGCTGCGTCCCCTCTCCTCACACGGTCTCTCATCTTCCTTCGACTTTTCGTTCTCTTCTCACCCCTTATTTCCTGTCTGTATATCTTTCCTGTTCCTCTCCCATGTTCTTTATCATGATAATCAGCTGAGCACAATAGTTGGGTGGGAATCCAATTCAGCAACATTTGAGTTTCTTTTTTTCATGCGAAAACGGCGTCTTCCCGTTATTCGAATCGAAATTGCTGGCTATGGAGACTGTCTGTCGGCGCATAAAAAGAAAACTGAAGAAATGGCCTGTCAGTCACAGAGAAATAGAGATAGATGGAAGTCTTGGCGCGCATTTTCTGTTCTTGTTCTGATTCAAGGAATTAACCCGGAAATTCTTTCATCTCGTCAGGAGGTGTTTGTTCTTGTCTTCTGTTATTTCAACTTCCGACCCCGAGACTTTCTTGATCTCACATCATAACCCAGTCCTTACTTTGATGTCAACGACTGCCACAACCGCTTGCCTTTTCTGCCCCGAATGAGTTGTTCTTCAAATGTTTGCTGTTTGGCTGATCGCATTTCGAATCATTCATGAACCGTTAGCAGTACCATGAGCGTTTCACAAAACAATTAGGAAAGGCTAAAAGCGGCTAGATCCAGATTCTAGATGAGAATTCTGCATTCTGACGTCACTGATAACAACAGTATTTCTGTTTATTGTTATCATCCGCAGTGATAAAGAAAGTTATCACTCGTTCCTGAACCCTTATTTCTTTCTTGACCGACCTTGAGTTGGGAGAAGAGGATGGCACGGAACTTCACACTTCTAGTGCTGCTAATAATTTTGAACTCTTCCTCTGCCCGCACAGCTGCTCCTCATTTTTTGCTTCTCACTCGTAAACCTCTTACCTCCATTCGCTCCTATCGCTGTGCTTTTCCTACTCTTTCGACACTCGGGACTTAGCCAGATATCTAGTTTCAACCTCCTAGCGGCATGATGATTTCTGCTTTTCTCATTAGCGGCTTTCTAATTGAATAAAACGTCAATTATCCTATGCAGCTATTACCTCCAGAGATTTCCTCTCCCATATCTTGAAATCTGGACTATACAGATCTTTCATTTCCACATCCCTGTTTCCCATAATATTTTTCAGTTCATCCGAGAAATCCATAAGGTTTCGAACGATATTTTCTTAGTTTTGAACTTGTATTGATTGTTTTCAGCCAATCGCCGGTCAGTGTTGATTTCTTCGAAGAGTTTGTGGAGCGAGGTGAGTTTTCTCTCCAGGGATGTATTTATATTTGGTGTATACAGTAATCCTTTTCTGTGGCGGAACGGCGCGCTGTGGATTCCTAGGCCACGTCCGCAGCGCGGCGATTTCAAATTCAAACGAAATTTTGTTTTCGAAGAGGGGGTGAGCGAACCAGGAAAAATGCGAACCAGGAAAATTTTTGTGAAAAAACTAGTCGATGAAATTGCTCGTTTTTTTGCAGAAACCTTGAGAATTAACTAACTTTGAGGACTGAGAAGTTTTACCGAAATTTGTTCGCTCTGTTTTCCTACAAAAACTTTCCTGGTTCGCGTTTTCCTGGTTCGCTCAACCCCTCGTTTTCGAAACTTTTTTCGAGCTCTTTTCCTAAGTCTAGTTGAGTTTTCAAAACATATTGGCTCTCTAAAAATTGCCGATACTATTTATTTCAACACTCTTTTCTTTGTTCAATCACATTTTGGCTTTTTTTCAGGAGTTTACGAGGTTCCTTCGGCGTCTCCCTACGAAGAAGTTCATTCGAATAGGTCCGATTTCACATTTTTCCCGGCCAGCAGTCGATATTCATCTTCTTCAGGTATTTTAAGCTATTGTCTTATTCAAATCATCGTTAATATCAGGGTCGCCAGGAATTCCACTCATTCCGGATAATTCACCTATTCAGTATTCACGTTTCCTAGGTTCGAAAACTCAGTAGCTGCAATGTTATTGTTTTGCTTGCAGATTCGTCAAATTCATGGGAAAGTCCGAGACAACCGACTTCACTAATGATAGTTGAAGAGGGCATCGTCCCAGAGGCGAAATCAAGCCGGCCAATGTCATCCCGTAGTATTGCTAATTCGCTTGATTCGTTATCGGAATGTGCTCAACATCATCACAGCGACGTGGTTAATGCGAACACTTCAAACGATCGTAGTCGCAGTTTAGGTGATTTGACAGCATGATTCATTTGATAAACATTCCCAAGTTTTAGGAGATCTGTTGATGGCGACAAACAACGATGCCAACGATTCGCTGCGCAATGGAAGTTACGATACTCTGGTAAGAAACTTTCGTTTGCACTTGTCTTTTTCTCTATTCCAATTACGACCTGCGGAGTCATACTGGTCATTCAGGTCTCGAAGGGACTGACCGATAGTGGAATTGGTGCGGGGTTGATGAGAGACGACAATTCGTCGCCTGACCGAATTCCGACGGTTCGTTATTTTTATTTTCATTGCAACGAGACTACAAGACCAGATGTTTAGGACATCGTCTCATCTCCCGACTCATTTTCTTACCCAGCTGTGTCCTTCGCGTCTTATGATCCCGTTGTCGGAGGGTTTTCAAATGGTAAGTACAGTGGATGCGGCGAACCAGTAGATATGGATTAGTAATGTACATATTTCCGCTAAAAGGAATTACTCGCAGTGTTTGAAAATTTAGACGATATGAGAAAGTCTCCTTTGTTTTTTAGTACCATAACTCGCGTCGCTCTGTTTCAATCCCGCGTACTGCCGCTATTCAATTTTCTTGCATTTTCTCCCCGATATGGAACAAAAACTGTTCTTGTCGATTGTATTGGACTGTGATTCATAGTAGCATTCACAGGCTCCCGCATATTTTTGTTCTAACCAGCGTTTTTTTACAAGCCTGAACGTACAGCATTGTTTATGTTGCAGAAAACAACAATCCATTGGATCCTGCCCGAAACCATCTCGACGATCGGAAGCATCCGGAGCTCCCGGCTATTTCGGAAGAATCTGAGCACGAACAGTCAATGAACACGTACCATCAACACCATCATCAGTCATCTTCTCCAGTGAATCCCAAAGATCGAAATGTTGTTGAGCATACCTATCCGATGGTGCACTGCAACAGTGCTCCATCCAATTCAGCTTTTGCCAAGTCAGTGTTCAACAACAACATTGCCCATCGCCGAGTTGTCAGTGATGACGTCACTGAAATTTCTCGTCTGAAAAGAAGTGAAGAAGTTGAGAATATGGATAAAGTTGGCAATATCACGGTGAGAAAAACAGACGGTTAATTGTCCGCACAACACAAGTTTTTACAGTTCGATCGGGATTCCGACAATCTAAAGAAAAAGGGACGATGTAAGAGTGCGATGATTGTTTTCCACGGAGATCCAGAGGATGAGCAAAGTTCTGAAGAAGAAGAGGATTGTGTGGCGTCGAAGGATAACGACATGCTTATCATGAACAAGGATGGAGACGGAAACAGATTGAAGAAAAACACGCAGTCGCCGTTTGAAAACCGTAAGGCTGCTCCCCTTCTGCATAGGTGCAACTTATGACTCGTTTGTTTGTCTGGCAATCAGCGGACAACGCAACGAGCGTTTTTACCATTTGTCCATACTCTCTCGGTTCCGTACAACTTATATGCGCTGAACAGTTCGCCAAATGCAGACTCGAATTTCAGACTCTTCATCGCCCTCAATCTCCAATACCCCTCCGCCAGTTCTCCTTTCCCGGAAGGTTTCAACAGCCTCGACGCGTCCCACTCAGAAATCAGCGAGCGAGCAGTCGTGGAAGAATAAAATGCCACCATTTGCAATGGCTGGTCATACGGTAAGTCTCATGTCAGCAGTTTGATATAGTAACGAGAATTATGAACTTTTCGACCAAGCGATCCATTCAGAATGTACCATTCTTACAGTCTGAAGTAATAAAAGTCTGGCAGGTGTAAGTAACAGCTGTTGTAATGTGATTGGTTTTGCTTCATTTGAAAAAATCTGGCTGACCCCAAAACGTAAGAGCAAATAGACTTTCCAGATGTATTCTCCGCAGTCACTCCCCACACGAGACGCACTTCCCCGATCCTTATTCGATGGAGCTGGGACCATAAGTGGAGCAGGAACTCAGAGGTACGTTTTTTCAACACCACAGTCGGATACTATCACCAACACCATGTCCTTTTGAACTTTTCATTTTGTTTGTGGAATGCTTTTTTGTTCGGGAATGGTTAGCACTTCTATGTCCCCTTTGTTTTGCCATTTGTGTGCTTTTCAGCGCCCAATTATCTCTAATCTCTATCGAAACTGAAGTTGTCAGTACCGATGGAGGTGGAGCTTTCCGCAATGGAAGCAATTCGGACGTCTCAATGTCATCCCCACCTGCACTTTTGGCCGAACTCGGTGATGATCTGATGCCACTGTCGGAGATATTCAACCAACATCGTCTCTCGATATCATCGTCAATCCACACGGATCAGTCGACTCCACCGAAAAGCCAGAACGGGAGTGCTAACAGTTCATTCGTTCGTCGGAGCTTGCGGAAGATCATGAAGCGTAACACCGTATCGACGTCAGCTCTTGGTGAACAATACGAAGGGCTACGTAACAATTCCCTGAAGAGAAGAGCGTCGAATGCATCGTCCTCTTTCTTCGCATCAGCCCAGGCCCATTTGCGACCACGCACAAAAAGCTTGAAGAAGCAGAGGTTGGTACCTGGTGGAAAAAACGCGATGAAGCTGTTGTACAAAGAAGAACGGAAATGTAGCGCGTTTTTGCCAATTCCCCTGCCACAATTCCATACGTACAATTTATCCGCGCGCGCACCGCTTCTATGGGATCTGTGTTGCATGCTCTTTATCTCACTCTGCGTTTTTCTTATCACTTCTCTCGTACAACAGCTTCCACTATAGCAGCACCTATACCTGGATGTGTACATCGTTTGCGGATGGCTCCTCTTCTGAGGAGGATCCTTACTATCCTTCTGTTTCATCACCACCATCTTTGTCCTCGTGAGTAGAGTAAAGTGTGCTGTGAACTACTCAACTTAATCCACGTAATACGAAACCTAACTAATGAACATGGCTAGAAATAATTGGAAGAAAGTCTACGCCGGCTGTAACAGATCTCTATTTAACGAAAGCATGTCAGACAGTTGTGAAATCCCCGATTTCCAGGCTGGCGAAACCAATTAAAAAAGAAAAGACAGGCTCCGACACGTTCACATTCGGGAACTTGTTCCGGAAAAAGGTGATAAAACGTCATCAGTGATTGAGTAATCAGTCTATTTTTCAGCAACCGAGTCGTCCGAATCTGACAGACATCATATCAGATTTGGATCAAAGATCGACTACAAGCAGGCAGATTGTGGGTGGATCGCTAGCTGCTGGAAATGTGAGTCACTCTTTGATCTGGGAAAGTTCATGTTATTAATGATTTCGGAAATTCCAACCTTTCCTTTTTGTGCTCACTTGCCTAATTCTAGGTTTGAGAATTTCGCATCGAAAGCGCAAATACTTCGAGTAAACCGAGAGATTGTTTTCTCTTTCTCTCTCTCTCTTGTGCTTTTTTACTTTGAGATATCTCATGATTTCGGGCGTGGGCATGTGAACAGGCATTCTACAAGCAAAACATTAGAGAGCCACAATCAATAATCGTTTTGAAACACTTTACATGCCCGACAAGTTTTGTTGCGCCTACAAAAGCCGTATGGACATTTGAAAACATACCCAGATATTCGAGTGTACACGTCTAGAATATTCTATTTCGCGACCGTTCCCGCCTTTTTCTCCTTCAAATGTCCTATCTTTCGGTATTTTCAGAGACGGAGCACATCGGCTACGATTCTCCCCATGCCAGAAGGATCTGCTTTCGACTCCACTTCTCTCGACGGTAAGCCATCTATTTTTGTCGCTTCCATCGCTGACAAACGTTTTGTTCGTGAAACCGATGAATCAAGCAATGTTTTGTATTTTGCTTCTCGTTCCTCAATTTCGATGACGTTCCTTCTCGATTCTATAGAAAGTTTCCTTCCCAGCTCCCTTCTTCCTTTGCCTCAGTCACATTTTCAAATCGAGAATGAGCGCTGAACTTGCTCGTCGTCGAAATCGACGCAAGTTTTCTACGATGGATTCCAAGGGAATGTCTGTCGGGTCCCAAGCTTTTTACCAACAAGTATTTGCTCCTCACCTAGTGATATGTACAACTCAGGATCGACGAAATAGTGAGTACGCAGATTCAATATTTTCGCAAAACCTGTAATTTGCGTTCGGAGAAAAACAACACCAAAGTTCATCTTCGATTAGTGATCAACAAGCAGTTCTCAGAATTGAGCCTTGGTTCATTTTTTGCTCTGGGAGGTTTACTTTTTCGACAAAGTGTCCACATAAACTTTTCTGATTGATACTGTAAGGTACTGCAGATTGCTGCGGAACCTCAATGAAAACTAGCAACTCTGTGTTTTTCTGAAGTAGTGTCCATCCATGGCAGTAGAAGAGAAACATATAATCATGAAAATTCGCACCCAACCAGAAAACAACCTACTCAGTTATGCTAAGCGTCTTTCAAGTCGTGTGACACTTGTTCTGGCTCTAGTTTCAGTGGCCTGTTCACTCTTTCCCCTTTTCACCCCGTTGGTATTACTGTTACTTTGATTGTGGACTTCTACTGAGAAACATTTCGGAGTAATCCTTGTTTTGTGAACACCAGCTACCTATCGCAGTCATATTCCAGCCTGTTTTCGCATTTTTCCAGCCAGTCAGCTGAGGAAGGCAGTGATTATGTGCTGAACATTAAAGACACTTATTTCTGTCTATTTATTCTCTTGATCGATTATAGAGAATGGGTCTGAACAAACAGTGGTCGAAAATAATAGAGCGGCGACGCCGACGACAGAGTTCTGGCGCGTCGTCCTCAAAATCGGATGCAAATGTGATGCCATCGTCATCGTCGTCACTGATCGTCGCTCCCTCGCAGTCTGTTTCAAGTACACTTCCTGCCGAACCGAGCCGATCGATTTGTGAAACGAGTTGCAATCGTTTAACAACCAGACGAGTTTCATTCCCTGTCGCTTCCTACAGTTTGAAATCCTCAAGTCCATCTCTTTTCACTATGAAAAGTGACGCCGAATCAGACAGCTTGTCTCTGTCTCCCAGAAGTTTCGGCAGAACTTCTGACTTCTCTGCTTGGTTCAGTCGCAAGATCAACGGAATTTTAGGAGAACGGGTAGAAAATAGCAGTGTAGTTTCTATTCTGACCCGCACTCTGTCCAAAGCTACTGGCCGCAAGACGAGAACTACCCAAAATGGAGAATGCTCCAGAAACTGCTCTCTTACCATTGATATATCGGGATCAAACTATGAGCTGAAGCGTAAGAGCTGGTTTCATTCCGAATCGCAGCTTCTCGACTTGTTTGTTCCGGAAACTTGTTATCATGCGGAATGCCGTGCCATTGCCGACAAATATGGTCTTATTGTCGATTTAGACGATGACGGTAATGTCAGTAGGTACTATCAGTTCTTACAATTGAATTGGCAGAAGTTGTCACGAGAATTGTCGAGGGTGCTCTAGGGATTGAGGACAATTTTTCGGTATCACCATCGTTTTGGCATACCTTCGAGCGAAATGTCGGAGAGAGTCATATTGATTTCATTGATGCTGAGGCAGCAGATGAAAGCATGATAACTTGTTTGTACTGTTATCAATTTTATGTTTCCAGGTCTTCCTGATCACATTTCACGTATGGTTTTGCCGGCGGAAGCTAGCAATGCTTCTTCTAGCAGCTCCACGTCCGCAACTTCTTTGTATGTTCAACTGTAAGTTACCGTTACGCAATTTGTCAGATATAAAGGTTATTTTCAGAGATCGTCTGTGGGGAAAGTACGATTTGTTCACTCCGGATGAGTACCAATCGTGGCATGAGAAATATCGGCACAACACTCTATCCACCAAGCAAGTCAAGAAGCAAGATGCGATTTTCGGTAAGATTACTGTAATCTAGCTTTAACCTTTCAATTCTGATTCCAGAGTTGTACCTGATGGAAAAACGGCACTGTGCAAACATCGCATTTCTTCTCCAGGGATACAGGCGCAGAATGTTGGAGGAGAACATAATCAGCAAGCAAGATATGGATGTACTCATACCAGATGTACTCGAACCCTTGCTGATCTTCCACTTGAACGTCTTGGAACGAATAACGGCGCGGATGCAGGAAAAGTACGAGGTCGGAACGATATCCGACATCATCACAGAGGAACTGGCGATTGATGGTGGTCAGCACACCAAACTGTGTTGCGATGCCTACACCGATTTTGGAGTTGCCAAGGAGAAATCAGACGTGCTCTACCATCATTTGATGAATAAGAACACCAAGTTCGCAGATTTTTTCAAGAGAACGTACGCTGATGAGCCATTCTACAAGAACTACGACTTCCGTCCTCTCATCACGAAGATAATCGGAAGAGCTACCAAATATTCGCTTCTACTGGAAACGATACTAAAAAACGAGCAGCCGTTCAGTGATCATCACGATATGACGAAGACAGCATTGGAAACTGCTCGGAAGTTTGCTCACAAGATCGACGAGAATTTGTCATTGGCTCACATGTCCATGAAATGGGAAGAGATCAAAGCACAAATTGACCCATCATCTACGACGAACCTCTATGTCTCCGATCCATCGGTTCCTCACAGCACCAACAGATATCACTTCGACGTAAGTTTTGTAGAGTTTGTTTCAAAAAGAACCAGGTTTCTTGCAGCTGGAATCATTGAATGCTCCTTCAAATCGTAAGTTGGTCCACATCGGCGAGGCATTCATCAAGTTGCCGAACTTGCCAACGGGTGGAACTCATTCGAATTCTGGAAAGTTGGACAAGACGCCGATCTTCTTGGTCTTGTTCGATGACGTCATTGTCATTCTGTGCCGGAAAGGATCCGGATCTCGGCTTGTCTTCATGCAAGATCAAGGAGCGATGCCAGTACAGTCCCTGCTGACCCGAACTTCTGCACGTGGACATTCCATCATGCTGATTTCTGGCGCAAAACCAGTTCTCTTCGAGATTTCGTTCCACACATCAACTGATCGCAAGAAATGGGTTTCTCATCTTGAAGCTGCTCCGAAGAACGTGCCACCGGAAGGCATCCGACTAACTATCGAGGATGCAGATGGAGTGATTAGAGATCGAGTGGCTGCTCAGTTGGAGAGTGAGGACAAATGGCTGAAGGAGTTAGAAGATCTTTTCCGTTAGTTTCTCATCAGAGAGTTACTGTACTCTGAACGTTTTTGTAGAGCCTCGTTACGCTGAAGAAGAGATGCTCAGTAACTACTTGGAAACTCGTCTCCACTTCTTCGATGAAGTCCGTGCTCACATGGCAAAGCTCCCGTTCAAAAGCCGAAATGACATCTCCAACAGGATCCGTGAAGCTGTCAAAGCTCGTTTCCGCGAGCTCAGACGAGCCAGAGTGATTCCACTGAATAGATGTTTGTTCTAGCAGTATGACTCTAAATTTGAATTGTTTTTGCAGTGGTCGAACGAATGAGTGAGTCACGAGACGCCGATCTTTGGTCCTACTTCGACGAGAAGGCTGACTCATCGGATATTTTGGAGAAGTCGAGTGATCTGTCTGATGATTCGTCGAATTCTGGGGATTCTGGAGCGAATAGCAGCTCACGGACGAAACCACGCCGCATTCAGACTTTCCATGGAACTTCGCAGCCCGTATCCAACAATCTCGGCGAATCCAGTAGGCGTTCATACCTTTTCAGATGAAACTCCCAAGTATTTCCAGAAAACAGTGGGATCCGTCGACACACTACCGTCCCGCGGATGAACAGTGAGGGTGGTTCTGCTGCCCCTGATCGGGTTCAAATTGACGATGAGTTTGACGACGAGGAAGCAGGAGCTAATAGAGGTCGTGGTGAATCGGAGATTGACAGAAAGGCCTACGGGGAAATGGTTTCTGATCTGCCAATTCGACAAACGATGAGAGCTCGACGTGCATCCACAAAGCTCATCAAGGAAGTTATAGCTTTGCGGCGGGAGAATCATATTCTGCGAAACGATAATGCTCTGTAAGATTCCCATGCTTGATAGTTTCTGTAGTAAGGTTTTTCAGAACCAAGTCTCGGTGCGCTCTGCTGGAACGTGTCCGCGGTGGAAGCATGATGAGCTCAACGGCTACTGCCGTGGGCGAGTCAATGGAGATGCTGCGGAAGAAGGAGAAGGAGATTCGTGAGATGCAACGACAGGTGCTTGCCGAACGTGAAGAACTGCTCGAGAAACAGAAGGCCGTGGAAACCCTGGAGCAGGAGGTTCAGTCAAAGTGGTCGGCTCTACAAGCGCGCTCCCCTGAACAATCTGTTCCGCCGTCTCCTCAACACATGCGCTCTTCCTCATCACACTCGTCTCAAGTATCATCACCCACCTACAAAACGTGAGTTTTCAATATCAATTATCAAATTAAAATTGAACTGAATAGCAATTCTAGACATAACAATTTTCTGAATTGGTTTTAGGCTCGAGACGGATGTGACATTCGTGGTAGGTTTGAAAAAGATCTATGTACACGAAAATAATGACGCAATAATATTCTTTTACTGTCTTTCGTCTCTCTAACACCAATAATCATTCATGTCATTATGATAACAGGCTACCATGCGCTTTTTAACATAGTCAAGTTCATGTTTGAGTTGTCTCAGTTACAGTATAGTCTTGTCCAAAGTGAGCTCAGTTCAGAAAATTACTGAAAAAAGTTTTAATACTCTTCAATTTTCAGGCCCCCGGCTCTCTCTCAAAACAGTGAATGGTCTCCTGTGCTGACCAATCTGGCCACCAAGACAGAGACGAAAAAACTGAAGAAGTGAAGAACCGCTCACAGGATATCATTTCTAAATACCGTGTATATGCAACCATTTGATTCACATTCATACTTTGGCCCCTTCTCCTTTTGACACGTCCACATGGGTAGTTCCAATATACTCTTCTTTTGTGTACATTTGCTCGGCTGTGTTCCTCTCCATTCCCCCCGATCCCGTCATCTATTTTCCATTTCTACTTCTACTACACCTTCTATGTTAGTCTCATATGTTTCACAGTGTCTTGACTGCCACGTGTTCACCTGTTTTAATATCCCTAGAACCCCTTCCCTTTGCTAAATATCTCCGGTAGGATAAGAAAGTCATACGCAACGATTTCTGAGTAATTTCCTAGTTTTCTATTCCAGATTCGGAGACCGCTAGGCTTCCTTTCCCGTTTTGCGTTCCATCCCACAAATCTACCAGGTGTGTCTGAACTCTCGGCCATCACTACTTGTGAATTTTCTCTCTTTCCGTGCTATCCACGAGTTTGACCCCTCTCTCCACCTGGTTCGATTCAGTACTCAACTTTTCCCTTTTTTCTTTCCTTGTATAGACGATTTATTATGTCCCCCGTAATTTTCCGTATTATTGTAATGGATCAATTGATGATAAAAATGACCATAAATATAATTTTATTCTACTTTTAGTCCTTATCATGATTGAAGTTCAGGAGTTTATCTAGTGGCGAAGAGGAACAGAAGTATGACGTACAGTTTCAGATGCATGTCACAAGGAGACTAGTCGAAAACCAGATCAGGCTAGGCAAGTGAACATGGTATCCTGTTAAAAACTTCTTTTTTCAGTAAATTCTGTAGCTGCTGTAGAAAAAAAGGTGAAAAAGGACAAGAGCGACTGGAAAACAGAACTGCTCAAAACTTTGGAGACTGAGAACAAGCAGAAGAGGTTGCGGTTTTTTTTTTTGAAAGATGACGTGCAGTCGTTGGTCAGGTTAACAGGCAATCAGTTGAGGAGTCGAGGGATTGAAGAGGTAGCTCATT